>BHFV01000806.1:0-13231 GCA_003568905.1 Trebouxiophyceae sp. KSI-1
CCAGCAGCAGTGAGCAATGATGCTTGGGGAGCCTTGCCGCCTCTATGGGGCATTTCCATCCAGTGCCAGGCTGCTGCTGCCAGCATGACATGGCCATGGGGCATTTCCATCCAGTGCCAGGCTGCTGCTGCCCGCATGACATGGCCAGAATGACGTGCCTGGCCAGTGGTATCTCGCGTCTCATGGTGTCTCGCAAGCAAACCAAACACACGCATATTGGCATCGTTCGTCATCGTCACAACATTCAATAGTGCGCTTCGTCCTAATTATCTCCGTCGACACCTTGCGCAACCTCCGCAACTCTTCTGGGGAGCGGCCCGTGCCGCCAGAGCAAGCCATCCGCGCAGTGCAGCTGTCGCAGGAGACAACCAGAACATGGGGAGTCCACGGGAGCAGCGCCTCCTGCCCCCCCACACACGGTGCAGTGCTGCAGTGTCAGAGGAAGCCAAAGTGGCGGATGCCCTCCAGGATGCCGGCGGCCATGTTGTGCTCTGCGATGAAAAGCCGCCCGTCCGCGGCGGCCGCCTGCACCCAGCGGGGCAGCGGTGAGAAGCTCGCCAGCCTGCAAGCAAGCTGCTGCCCAGCTGGCCACAGCAGCTACAGCTCGCGAGCCACCCACCACAAGCTTGGCGCAAGCACCGAGCCAGCTGACATGGGCACCGTAAGGGACAGCGGCACGAAAGCAGACCTGCTCCTGCCGCAGCCACTCCTTGAGCTCCGGCTCCGCGTTGGCCACCACGATCGCGCGGCTGCTGCCCGACAGCATGTCCTTGTCGTTGCCCGAGTCGCCGCAGACGATGGTGTGGCGGGCGCCAAAGCCCAGCCGCCGCTGCACAAACCTGCGCGGGACACAGCCTCGCGGTCAGCTGCCTGCAGGCCCGGGTGCACTGCACTGCTGGAGCCCCGTCGGCACACAGTCGGAGGCCGGCTTGCTGCTTGTCGGTCGCTGTGAGGCAGACCCAGCGGACGGCTGCTGCCAGCTGTGTGCGGTGCTGCACGTGGCTCGCCAGTAGGCAGGAGGGGGGGGCGCACTCGAGCGCGGGCAGCTTGCCAGCGCGGCCGGCGACGATGTCCAGGAAGCGCCACTCGCCCCTCCCGCTCACTATCAGCTGCGCCTGCACGCGCTCCCGCTCCAGCCGGCCGCGGATGCTCTCCAGCACCTGCGGAGCACAACCAAGGCAGGCCGCTCGGCTCGCTGCCAGCCGCCATGCAACAGCCTACAGCGTGGCTTGCAAGGGCAGCTTTACTCCTCAGAGGGGTGCTTGCCCGCGCGCTGAGAACACCTGCCGCAGTCTGACGCACGCAGCAGCTGCCGCGGCTCAGCTGAGCTTCATGCGCGCTTTCAGGCGGTGCCGGGCTCCTCATATCCGGGCAGGCGACAGGCCAGCAATCCCAGGAACCCGGAGCGCTCGATGTGCCTGCCAGGGGCAGGGGCGGCGGCTCGCCTGCGGCAGCGCCTCCGCCATGACGCCGCACGTGATCTTGTGGTCGTTCTGCTCCTCCGGCGGCCTGAAGTGCATGCGCTCGCGCCCGGCCGCCGCCAGCGCCTCGTACGCCGCCTCCCGCACCGTCTCCAGGTGCCAGCCGGCGTCCAGCCGGGCGGCCCAGTCGCGGTCCAGCTCCCAGCCCTGGAAGGACTGCGGGGCAGCCCAGCGACCATGACTCAGGCCGGAGCGAGGCGGCTGCCGACACCCGCATGCCGGCGGCGCAGGTGCGACTGCCACCGGGGTTCGAATCTTCGCGTCGACAGACAGGCCCGTTCTGACTTGGGGTTTCTTTGAAAGGATGAGTGAATGCTGTCGAGGTCTCCTGCCCGCGCCTTGCCAGGCCGGCCGCCATGTGCGAGCCGGCAGCGATGGGCTGATCTCCACACGTCACGCCAAACAGCAGGCCGAGGCAGGCCCCCCCCGCATGTTCCCACCATGCCGCAGGGCCAGGGAGGAGGGGAGGGGGAAGGGCTCACGTCCGGCTGCGCCTGGTACACCTTGGTCCCGACGCTGGAGATGAGGACGTCGGGGGCCGCCAGGCACCACGACTTTTCCCGCCACAGGCTCAGCCACTTGTCCAGGGCGCGGCCGGTGTTGTACACCAGCACGCTGCGGCCGGCGCAGGCAGCGGCTCAGGCGGACCGCACCCACAGGTGCGAGGCGGGCGGCTTGACGAGGCTGGCGGCATGAGCCCAGACAGCATGCGTTGCTGACGCCTCCAACGTGCGGTGAGGGGTGCCATTACAGCTCACGCATGGGCCCTCCACTCGCATGTCACGAGACATGCGGGGAGCTTCCTGTGCAGGAGCCCGGGCCCCTGGCATTGCAGCGGGACGGGTGCGGGCGGCACCTGCCGCGCAGCCGCGCGTCGCGCTCCCAGAAGGCTTTGAAGAGCCGCGACGACTCGTCGTCTCCCACCATCGTGTCGTCCAGGTCGCTCACCTGATGAAGACGTCACACGCATCAGAAAGTGACATTTGGCAGCTGTTGCTGACAAACTCGCGCGGGTGAGGAGTGCGGCGGTCGCTGCAAGGCGTGAAAGGGTGAGGGGAGGGGAGAGGGGCGGCACCAGCAGGATGGCCTCCCCCTGCACCGGATGCAGCTGCCCGTCCTCCAGGCGGTAGCTGCCGGGCGCGGTGACGGCAAAGTTGCCGCCTGCATGGCACCCCCGCACAGCAGCCATCAGAGCCTGCAGCAGCAGGGGCGCTTGCCGCCGGCAGCACGTGCAGGATCCAATCAGATCGAATCAGCGGCTCTGTTTTGTGTGAAGTAGTCAATGGGATTGTGTACATCTGCTGGCGAGCACTTCAGTGTGCCCCGTGCAGCCTGCCGCGATAGGGAGCAGAGGGGAAGCAGCCCACCGTCTGGCGCCTTGTCCCACTCGCCCTGCCCGTTGTGCACGACAAACTCGAGGAGCGGGGCGCCGTTGCTGCCCGGGCCGCCCCCCGCGGCCGTGTTAATGTGCACCACTCTCAAGTTGCCGCCGGCCGCGCTCACCTGCGGGTGAGCAAGGCGAGTGAAGCAGGCAAACCTCGCCGGCTGTGGCAGCCAGCAGAGGCGCGCTGCTGTGGGTTGCGCACCCGCCGAAATGGAAAGTCCCGCCACTCGCCGCCTGCCACGCTGCCGTGCAGCTGTGGGGCCTCCCAATGCGTGTAGTAGAAGATGGAGACTCGCGACTCGGGCGGCTCGTCGCCCTGTGCCTGCAGCCGCAGCTCGGCCGACAGCACCTCTCGGCCCTGCAAGCGGCAACGCGGCTCTCAAGCGCAGGTCGAGGAGGAAGCAGGTGCGCCTGGAGTGCTGCTGGAAAGGCAGGGAACCTTGGTCGCAGCTGCTGCCAGCTGACGCGTGGCAGCTCGCTGCTGTAAGCGCCGTGGCTGGCCTGCTTGTTGTTGTTGTTCAACAGATTGGTAGCCGCCGCGCTCGAGCAGGGGCCCCCACTGGGTAGGAGCTGCTAGCCTGGGCTGCAGGCCCAGGCTGCCGCCCAGGCTGCCGGGCGTGGTTTGCATGCCACCACCAGGCCTTCGTCACTGGTAGTCAGGCACGCAGGAGCCAAGACAGCGAGACCTAGATTGCAGTCGACTGCTGATCGGCGCTGCACTTGATTGCTCGTGCGTATCCAGAGACAGAATGGTAACACTTTTCAGCTTTTCAGACTATTTTCTGGACGAAAGGGCCAATGAAAGCGAAGGTAACGATCGGCGATCTGGCGGCCGGTGTCTCCTACTATTCGAGCGACGGACTGGAGGCTGCCAGCCAACCGGCCGGGAAAACCAGCGTGGTTGAAGGAGTGTGAGTCGTTCAATAACTGCCGTTGATGGCGCGCGCGCTCGACCTCGGACCTCGGAGCTCGCTCAGTTTTTTCGAGGGCAACGTTTGGCCGATTGGACAAGTGTTGTACACTGAGCTCCTTGACACGTTCCGAATCACCCCGGATTACTGCCTCAAAGCTTGAAGCACCTGCCGCCAATACCGACGCATCGCCTTTCTGGCGCCAATTCAGCGACTGAACACAATAAGGCTGATTGAAGTCGACTGCCGGTTGCATCTCTTTAGCTGCTGACGCGCAACCCAGGCGCCGCCGCGGGCGGGTCTGCAGGCGGTGCATCCAGCTCAGCAGCTCTGCACGAGAGGCGGCAATGGATTTCAGGTGTGAAAGAACTCCCGCAGCTCCTTCGCCTCGCTTGCACTCCTCACAGCCTCTATGCAGTTCATGGCTATGGTTTCACATACGAGACGACCTTCTGATGGACAACCTGACGGACACTGCTTGCTGTCCTGCAGCGAGCAGTTTGCCTACACCGGCTGCAGCCCCGTCCACTCGCCGGACGGCCGCTTCGTGGCGTGCGCCCAGGATGAGCGCGTGCTCGTGCGCGAGGTGGACCAGCTGCAGGTGTTGCCACTGCCGCCAGATGCATGCCAGCCGAGTCCCTGCCAGCGGCAGCTGAAGCAGGGGGCGGACCGGCCGCAGATCCTGCGCATCATCTCCTGCTCGGCGCGCGTGCAGCGCCTCGCCTGGTGCCCCAACTCGGCCTTCCTGCTCTGCCAGCTGCCAGACCGCGCGCAGGTGTACTGCATGGCCGACGCGAGCTGGTCAGCAGCATCCCTCCCTTCTGACGTGATGGCTGCCGCAACCTCAAAAGCAGGACAGGAGCCAACCTGGCAGCTGTTGCAGGTCCCGCAAGCTGGAGGAGGGCAGCGTGGGCGTGCGTGCCTGCCACTGGGCGCCCGACGGCAGGCATGTGCTGGCGGTGGCGGACTTTTGCGTGCGCCTCAGCGTGCACTGCCTGGCCGACGGCAGCGTCACGCTGCTGCCGGGGCCCAAGGCGGCCGAGCGCGCGCTCGCCTTTTCGCCCGACGGCCAGCTGCTGGCATACGCAGAGGCGCGGCCCCTCCCCCTTTGGACCCGGGCAAGGCGTAGGCAGGCCGGGGCGGGCAGGCCGGGCGCCCACCCGAGCAGGTTCACAGGAAGCGGCGGGGAAGTTCCGGACCCAGTCTGCATGACGGCGGACGATGACTGATCGCTGTTGATCCAAAATTCAAATTCAATTCAAAATTCAAAAATTCAACTTTTCAATTCAAATGTTCAAATTCAAACTTCAAGCAAAGGAAGGGCGCGCGGCTGGCCGGCCGACTGGCGCGGCACAGGCGGCCTGACCCCCGCGCCGCCCCGCCGCGCCCTGCAGCGCAGCGACTGCAAGGATTTCGTCAGCCTGGTGGCCTGCGCCGACTGGTCCCTCCGCCGCCGCATCGCGGTGACCACGGCGGACCTGGCGGGCCTGGCCTGGGCGCCCGACTCCAGCGCGTTTGTCGCCTGGGACTCCTCGCTCGCCTACAAGCTGCTGGCCTACAGCGCGGACGGCCACTGCCTCGCCTCCTACTGCGCCTACGCGGACGCGCTCGGCATCCGCAGCGTCTCCTGGTCCCCGGCCGGGCAGCTGCTCGCGGTCGGCTCCTACGACCAGGCGAGCTCGCCGGCCCCGGATAAGCTTTAGGGTTTTCTAGGGTCTGTTCTGCGGCTTCCGTACCACGTCGTCCTGGAGGCCCTTCCCTGGTAGCTGCCCGCGGTCGGCTCGTACAGCCAGGCGAGCGCTCCCTGACCCAAGGGCTTGCTAGGGTACGCCTTAGGGTTTATTTCAGTATTGCAAAGCCGGTTCGGACAGCATGAAACCGCCGCCAGGCCCGGGAAGTATGGGCTCTAGGGGTCAATACTGAGAGGTTTTCACAGGGTGTTGGTCCTGCTGCAAGACCTGCAAAACCCTGACGCCGCCCCTCGGCGTGCGCAGGTGCTGCGCCTGCTCGACTGCCGCACCTGGCGCCCGGCGGCCGCGCTGGAGCACGCGGCGCTGCTGCGGGACGGCGGCGGCGGAGGCGTGGCGGCTTATCGCGAAGAGGACGAGAGCGCCCGCGTCGGGCGGCCGGCGGGCCGCGGCCGCTCGCGATACGTTGTGGCCGAGCTGCCGCTGCGCATGCCGGCGGCACGCGCGCCGCCCGACCGGCCCAACCCCAAGCTCGGCGTCTGTGCGCCCCCTGCTGCCACCAAACAGAGGGCAACGGGGGGGCGCGAGCAGGGATCGTGGCTGCCTGGCATTGAGCGGTCAGTGCAGGCGGAGGGGGGGGGGGTGGAGGGGGAGGGGCCTTCCCTCGATGACTGCGCCGGAGCCTCGCGTCTGCACCCGGCTGCTCACTTGCCGGTTCGGCAGCCATGGAAGCTGCCTGGCAGCCGCTGAGCAGCAGAGATGGGAGGGAGGCCCGGCTGCGAGCCTGCAGGCAGCGGCATGCAGCCACAGGGGGGCCAGCAGCAGCCGTCGGCGAGGGCGCAAAGTCAGCGATGAGACACGGTCCGGCTGAAGGGGGAGGTGGCGTGCGCGCGCAGCGACGCTGGCGTGGAGCCACGACGGCGCCTTCCTGGCGTCGCACGCAGAGGGCCTGCCGCACACGGTCTTCATATGGTCGGCCAAGTCGCTGCAGCTCGCCTCCGTGCTCGTGCAGGCACACCCTCCCCCCCACCCCCCTCCTCGCAGCCACATCCCCGACTGGCAGCCGCCGCCGCGCCCTCCCGGACAAGGCCCACGATCTGTGCGTTCGCTAGGGTTCCGTATCAGGGTTCACTAGGGTTTGCTAGGGTTTGCTAGGGTTCAGAAGCACTTGTTTCGAATTTCCGACGCGGCGCGGCGCTCAGCCCCTGCTCCGGCCCGGCCCGGCCCGCAGGAGCAGCCGGTGCGCGCGTTCCGCTGGGCGCCGCGCGACGCGCGCCTCGTGCTGGCGACC
The DNA here is from genome assembly GCA_003568905.1 of Trebouxiophyceae sp. KSI-1. NCBI lineage: Eukaryota > Viridiplantae > Chlorophyta > Trebouxiophyceae > Trebouxiophyceae sp. KSI-1. The sequence continues at coordinate 6,756 of BHFV01000806.1, forward strand.
GGCTGCGGCCGCCTCTACATCTGGTCGCCGGACGGCGCCTCCTGCATCCACGTGCCGCACGAGTCCTTCGCGGTGCACGCTGCCGACTGGTCCGCGCGCGGCGACGCCCTCGTGCTGGCCGACCGCGCCCAGTTCTGCTGCGCCTACGTCGGCTTCGCGAGCCAGCAGTGACGGCCGCCGGCGGCCGCAGCGGGACCTGAGCGCAGCCGCTCTGTCGGCACACGTTCTTGGTTGCTTGCCTGGCTGTTGAGCGATGGCAGTTGCGGCGCGAGGCTGCAGCTTAGTGAGCGGTTGCCGCTGCGCAGAGCGGGGTGTGGTTGAGAGCGGAAAGCAGGGGAATGTCGCACCGGCGGTGCGGTCTGGTTTGGACGGCGTTTTGGGCGTGCAATTTTGATCTCATAGGCACAGACTCTCACCACATGCATGACAGGCCTCGACATTGGCCATGTGCGGTCCATGCACATGCAAGTGGAGGGCAGCCAGGCGGCAAGCAAGAGGCGACAGCGTGTGATGTGGCGAGCTTAAGCAGCTGCAGTGCCCTTCAGGGCGCAATCAGCTGGACAGCAGCGCTCTTCAGGCGGCTGCAACTAGCTGGGCAAGAGCTGCCTGTGGCCGTCAGCATGCAGGAGGGGCTCTGTGGTGGTGGGCTGCAGGAGCCGCAGTTCCTCTTGCTGGCGGGCCTTTCGCTGGCAGGACATTGCGGCATATGAACACTACTCATCAGGGGTCTGCTGGACAGGCAGAGGCGGTAAGCAAGTGCACCGACTCGGCCAACGCTCCCGCTGGCTCGCTGCCAGCGCGCCGCCTGGCGCGCGCGTCCGAGGTCTCGGCAGCCGCGCCGCAGCGACGCGGATCGCGGCTGGCCACCCACCGTGGCGCCACGCCAGCCCCCGCCTTGGCTTTTCTCGGGCGGGCCGCTTCTCCGCGTGGCTTCACGGCTGCGGCGCAGCTGCCCTGGTTTCGGTCGCGCCCTACCCTCTCGCCACGCGATCCCGCGCCTACCAGACCACCCCTACATCCCGCCACAGCCCGCCGCAGCCCACTCGTGCTCGTGCCGGCCTGTGCGAAAATGAAGGTGCCCGCCGCCGTCGCGCTCGCCGCTCTCGCCGCGGCGCTCCTGCTCTCGCCGGCGGACGCGAGTGCGCACCTTCTCACCCGCCCGTCCTTCAAACGCGACATGCATGCTCTCACGGCGGCGAGGCCGAGCCGCGCGCGACCGCGGGCGCGGTGGAATCTGGCGCGCCCGCGGCGCCCTGTCTTCCCCGCGCTCCTGCGCTTCTGCTGCTCCCGCCGCCATGCTCCTGCCCACTGGCTCGCCGCCCGACCACCGCCCCATGCCGTCGTCCTGCAGGCCGCGGGCTGCGCCAAATCGGCGGGGCTGCCCAGGGCTGCTACGATGTCGTCAACAACGTCGACAACGGCGCAGGTGTGCGCCCCCGGCCGGGCTCGCCGCCCCCACCGCACCAGCCTCCACAGGCTAAACTTAACTGCGCCTTGCCCCGCAGGCTACGCCGTCGAAAACGCCGAGAAGAACCTCGCCTCCGGCCTGGGCCGCCGCCTGAGGCAGATCGGCGGCGCGGCGTCTGCCTGCTACGACACGGTGAACAACGTTGATAACGGCGCAGGTGCCCGCCCCTCAGCGCTCCCAGCGTTGCCACGGCCTGTCTGCTTTGCAGCCTGCTTGTGTGTTTTTCGTGTCCCCTTTGAGCGCCTGGTGCCCCACGCAAAAGGTTCCCGTCTCGTCTGCAGGCTATGCCGTCGAGAACGCGGAGAAAAACCTCGCCTCCGGCCTCGGCCGCCGCCTGCGACAGGATGGCGGCATGGAGACGCCGCAGCAGCTGCTGGGCGAGGTCCAGGACCAGGTGGGAAGCGACGTCACCGCCGACACAGCCGCCGTGACGGCCCTTGGCGGCGACCTCTCCTACCTCAGCGACCTCTCCGGCCGCCGCAAGCTGCAGGGTGCGTCTCCCACGCGGTCAAGGGGCTGCTCGCACTTCTGCCTCCCTGCTGCACACCCCAAGGCGGCATCCGACCTGACCTGAGCCCCCGCGACTGTGTCTGCAGGCGTGCGCCAGCTGCTGCAGGAGAACAAGATCGCGGACGGCACCGCCTCAGTGCTGAGCGCCGCCAACCTGCCCAACGAGGCCGCCTTTGTGCAAGGATTCGGCGACACCTCCGACGGCCAGCTGACCGACGACCTGGCCAACGTGGGCGCCCAGGTGGCCGCCGTCGAGGACCCCGACGTCCCGGACGCCGCCAACGTCCTGACCGGCGGCCTCGCCCAGGGCCGCAAGCTGGCAGGTGCGGCTGCTTTCTGCCTCTGCCAAAGGCGTGGCTGGCACCCAGAGCCTGCACCATCTGCTGCACACGCGCACTGGCTTGCTCCAAGCAACAAGAGCAGCTGCGTGTGGTGTTGCTGCCCGCACTCTGGCAACCTTATGGTCGAACAGCCTGGCTGAGGCGTGCTGCCGCTGTTCCCGCAGGTGCGCGCAAGCTGCGGCAGGACGGCGGCCAGGAAACGCCCGAGCAGCTGGCCGCCACCGTCTCTGGCCAAGTCTCCGATGACCTCAACGCCGACACGGAGGCTGTCAGTGCTCTCGCGGGCGACACCTCCTACTTCGGCGAGCTCACTGGCCGCCGCAAGCTGCAGGGTGCGCTGTGAAGGCCTTTGGCAGCTTCCTGTGCGGTTGCGCCGGCTGCTGCTTTTTCTTGGGTGCTGCTCTGCTGCTGCATGTCGAAAGCCTCCTCCCGGTGTGTGTTTTCTGGCATATGCCTCGGTCTTGTAAAAGGTCCGGCTTGCTTGCATCTTTGTGCCCCCACGTGCCTTGCTCCCTTTGCCCTGACCTGAGCCCCCGCTCCTGTGTCTGCAGGCCTGCGCCAGCTGCTGCAGGAGAACAAGATCGCGGACGGCACCGCCTCCGTGCTGAGCGCCGCCAACCTGCCCAACGAGGCCGCCTTCGTGCAAGGATTTGGCGACACGAGCGACGGCCAGCTGACCGACGACCTGGCCAACGTGGGCGCCCAGGTGGCCGCCGTCGAGGACCCCAGCAGCAGCAGATTTCTTCGCGATTTTGCCCCGGACAGCAGCAACCCCTCCCCGCCTCGGAGGTGGTGTGTGTCTGCTTTGCTAGAACTTGGAGTGGTGTGGCAGTGAGAGAGCAAACGTGCGAGCGTCTGATTGACGCCCGAGACGAGAGAGCCCTGCGTGCCTGGCGCCTGCTTTTCCCTGCTGCCTGCGCAGCTCATCGACTTGACCGACTGACGCTGCCACATGGGCACCGCCAGGCCCGTCAAAATCTTGGTAGGATAGATGTCATCATTTGCCCGCAATCAAGTTGTGAAGGCCTGTGCCACCTCCCTGTGCAGCAAGCCTGCCTGCATCAGCACGCCCCCGCGGCGGGGGCCACCACCCGCCAACGAGCAGCTGCCCTCTTTCGAGGATGCCCTGAGCGAGGGCATCTAGGGAAACCAGCAGAGCATGCAGCAGGCAGACGTGCAGGCAAGCCTGGCTCATTGCGTTGCAGCCTGGGGCGCCACAGCGCCCGAAGCTGAGGGGAGGAAGGAGCGGCTGCCCGGGCAAACGACTGCCTGTACTGCCTGCAGGCGGGCTACATGCGTTCCAAAGCTGCCCAGGCCTTAAAGGCTTGCTTCCAGATGGTCTGCGCCGTTGCAGCCCGCGCCAATATGCTCGCTGTCATTCACTCGGCAAGCTGCCGCACTGCTGCCTCGCAACCAAGCCAAGCCCTGCTCAGCGCGCAGGCAGCAGGAAATTGCCGTGCTCTGACTGCAGGACCGCGCAGCCGGCCTGGGCTTGCTGGTACAGCCGCAGGCACTCCTCAAAGGCGGCGTGCGGGTCCGACTCGGGCTCGGGCTCGGCAGCGGCGGCTGCGGCCGGCGGCGCCTCGTCCACGGCGAACAGTGGGTGGGTGAACAGCCGCCGGGCGTCCGGTGCCTCCGGCGCCTCCCCCTCGCCGCCCTCCATGATGCGGGCGTACGCCTCTGCCGTGGCCGCGTCGCCGCCCAGCAGCTCCCGCGACACCTGCAGGAGGCCCCGGCGGGCACCTCTCGGCCTCGCAGCTCTCCGCCTTGCTGATCCGGATAGCACACGCAAGCCTCTGGGGACTGTCCGCTGCCCCCTGCAGATGTAAATTCGACGCACCTGCAGCTGCGAGACCTGCGCCCGCAGCCGCGCGGCCGCGCTGGCCCGCCGCCGCTCCGCTGCCGCCGCGTCTGCTCCGGGCTGCCGTCCCTCGCTGGCCTCCTGCGCGCGGCCGTGTCCGTGCCAGCCGGCTGAGCGGCCGCCCCAGCGCCCGCCCGGGGGGCCTCCCCTGCCGCCGCGCCCGCGATCGGGCATGCGGCTTCGATAGCTGTCTCCCATGCCCTGCAGCGGCGGCTGAGTCAGGCAAGCTTAAGTTGGAGCTGTGCTGCACAGGATTGGCTGCCGCATCAGACCTGCTGGTTCCAGCCGCCAGGAGGCCCTTCAAACTCGTCCTGAGGTGGCTGGGGGAGCCCGCCCCTTCCGAAGCGCCCGCTGTAGCCGCCGCGGCCATGCATGCTTTCCGGGCCCCTACCAAAGCCGCCACGGCCCCTGCCCTCCATCATTATGGGGTGGCTTCTGCCTGCGCAATGGGGGAGCAGAGCCGATCAGGCTCCGTGTCAAGGCTTGGCCGTGTAGCTGCCCTGCAGCAAGGCGTACCAGGCATGAGGTTGCCCGGCGGCATCATGCCGCCATTCTGCGGGCCCCAATGCGCCATGTCCTCGCCGTAGGTGTCCGGCCCGGCTGCAAAAGCATGCGGTGACAGGAGTTGATGGCAATCAGATATATTTGCAGGCAAAGGTATGATAGAAGCAGGGCGGCACCTGGCAGAAAGCCGCCTCCAGGGGGGCCGGGCATGCCAAAGGCGCCCGGGAAGCCTTGACCGGGCGCCATGCCGCCGTACTCGCCCGCCATTTTTCGTGGGGGCTTCCTCTGACTCCAAGTATTCTCGCACGCAGCGCAACGGCCGGTCTGGGCAGAGATGAGTGCGATGCAAATTAGGGGGGGAAATTGGGGCAGCGCGCAGTAGAGCGTGCGGCTAGCCGCAAGCTGTGCAATGCCTATGACTGTGGAATGTGCACGGCTGCAGCCAGGCGAGCCAACAAAATCGCAGAGTCTTTTCATGCGCTATGCGACGGTTGGATCTCGCGCGCGTTGCCCTCATTTCCATTTTGACCCGTGCGTTGGACGCAGCGAAGCCTCGCTGAGTCCACCGATAAGCCGCCCTTGATTAAAGACGCCGCTTCCGTCGAGCATCGGGCATCAGCATTCCATGCTTTGGATGGGAGGCGCGGGCTGATCCAGCCGATGGCAGATCGACTGGCGCGCTTACCTCGGGTCAGTTTGCCCGCGGAGCGCACCAACGAGGCCGCCGAGGCGCCGCGGGCGAGCGAAGATGCGGATGGGGCAGCCAAGCGGGCGCGCCTGCTCGAGGATGTGCTGCAGCTGGACACCGACGGCCTTTTGGACGCGGCCAGGTCTGCCTGCTGCTTGCCCTGGACTCGTTGCTGGCCGTTGGGGAGCGACCGATTGGCGCGCTTAAGGTGCATCAGTTCCGCAGCCTTGGAGAGGGATACTGCAGGAGAGATTGACTCGAACTGTACGCATTAAGCCTCCTACAAAGTGATGGTGCTGCTTGCGCGTGCTGCGCCTTTCGCCGGCACCTGGCATGCACAGGCATCAGACTTGCAAGCTCAGAGCCCCTGAAGTCTGTTTGGACTTCAGCAGCTCACAGGACCAGCGCGATTCGTCGCACCGTCCCGCTGCTTCGCTCTCCACGCCGGTACCTGCCGCATATCAAAACCAGTGTCCACCGCATCAGGCTTCCTCAAGAGGAGCGCATCTGCCTCGATACCCGCACTAGACGATGCGTGCGTACAGTGCACGCTGAACGGCGACAGAAGCCCGTCTGACTGCAGAATCCTGACTTCTGACTCGCAGCCCGACCTTCCGCCTGCCGCAGCTTCAGGAGCGCCGCCCAGCCGCCGCCCCTGGACGCCTGCGCGGCCGAGTTCCGCCACCTGCTGTGTGCGCGCATTGCCGCCTGCTGGCCTGGCGACAAGCCAGGTGCCCAGGCGGCCAGTCGCCTGCTGGACCGCGGCAACGCGCTCTTCCTCGCCTTTGAACGCTCCGCCGCTAGCCCCGCCTCGACCACGGGCGCCGGAGCGGGCGAGGCGGACAGCTTCTGGCAGCTGCCGGAGGAGCAGTGGCTACCGCTGCTGCGCCTCAAGGCCGTGCGGGGGCCAGGGCCGGCCACGCTGCCGCAGGAGGCGGCGGGTGCAGGCCTGCGGAAGCGCAGCCGGTGAGGCGCCTGCTGCGTCGTCTTTGGCATGCTTGCGTGGCTCCCCAGCCGGACATACCTGCCCTGCTGCAGGCACTGCTTCAGAGCTGACGGTCTTGCGGTTCTGCAGGGCGAGCGACGGCGGCGGCGGCGGCGAGG
>BHFV01000807.1:0-14890 GCA_003568905.1 Trebouxiophyceae sp. KSI-1
CCCCAATCTTGCTGTTGCACTGCAGGCGCCGCAGCTCCAGGGACCGCAGCGCCAGCCGGGAGCGCCGGCCACTGACAGCCGCCCCAGCCGCCCGGCGCCGCATCCCCAGCCCCAGCTTCATCCAGCTGCGGCGGCGCAGCCGCAGCCCGCGGCCGCGCAGGGCAGCCGGCTCGCAGTCCCCTCCGGCGGCGGCGGCGCCCGCGCAGCAGCGGCGGCGGGCCTCGCGCAGCCGCAGCCCGGACCGGCCGCGCCCGCGCCGACGCGAGACGACCCGGTGCGCCTCTGCACAGGCCCAGAGGTGTTGTTCGCAGAGGCACAGGCTGACTGCATCGCTCTCATCTCCTCTTGGAAGCTGTCCCCGAGTCTGTTTCCGAGCCTGCTGTGACAGCCAGCTGCAGGCGGGTTTCTCGAAAGCATGCCTGCCAGGCGCCGGCCCATCGTCCCAGACAGGCTCGGCTCGGCAGGCCGGCAGCCAGGCACCCCAGCATTGCTCCAGAGCCTGAATGGCTGCCCGCATGCCCGCAGGTGGCGGCCGGAGGAGGATGCGGTGCCGCCGGAGGCCGCCAATGGCCGCCCCAGGGCCTCGCCGGCCGCCGACTTGGCCGAGCCGCAGCTCATGGAGGACGCGCCGGCCGCGTTCCTGCAGCCGGAGGCGCCGCAGCAGCGGCCGCCCGCGTCCCGGAGCCGGCGGGTGAGGCCTCCCAGCCGGGCCGAGCTGCCACCGGCAGCTGCCAGCTGTGCGGGCGCACGCTTCCACTACCGAAGGAGCGGGCGTGTTTTGCCAGGAATGTGCTTTTCTGGCAGGGGGATCGTCCCTGACTCATTTCCTTGGTTTCCGCGACAAGAAACCGGGGTTGCGATGAAAATCCGCCGCCTGACCCCCCTGACTGCCCACCTGCAGCCTGCGGACCTGGGCGCGTCGCTGAGCCGCCTGCAGCGCGGCGTCGGCAGCCGCTGGAAGGCGGAGGAGCCCGCGGAAGCGGCGGCGGCGGCACCGGATGGCAGCGGCGGTGTGGATGCGGCGGAGAGGCCAGTGGAGCCGACGCAGGAGGCGCGCAGGTTGGTTGCAGGCAGACCCAGCTGGGCGCTGTGCCGCCTGCCCCTCGCAGGCGGCTGTAACGACATGCATGCCGTGCACCATGCACGCCCTCGCATGCCCATCCCTCGCCCCGTTTTCGGCGCCGCCTGACGTGCGTTTGTTGCCGGCTTTTGCTTGGTCGCTGCTTGAATTTCGAGAGAGGCCGGCCCGCGATTCCGTGCGGCCAGCCGCTGCCTGTCACATTGAGACAGGCAGCTTTTTAAGAGAGCCTCCTGTTCTTGCTTGACTGTTTGAGGGCCGACCAGCGCACTGTGAGGCAGACACTGCCGTAGAACTGGACGCACTGACCCAGTGAAAAAGAAGAAAAAAAGTGAAAGATGAGCAGTTCTCGGGGGGCGGCATGGCTGGCCGGCGAGGAGGCGCGGTGCAGCGCAGCCAAGTCGCAAGGCGGGCATGCGCTGAGAGTGTGACGTGCTGCTGCCTGCGATGTGTCTGCTATGACCCCACTGAGGCATGTGGCTTGCTTGGACCGCACGGCGTCTTGCCAAAAGGCTCCGCCTCATAACAATGGCACTGTCCTGGACTTGTGGCATGTGGACAGCGGTCAATGCTGTGTGGCCTGCTGCATAGCTCATGGCTGTCCTTCTGCAGCTGGCTCGCCTTGGCTGTCTGTCTGAGCACGCCCTCCTGCAGATCTGACGCCACCGAAGCAGCGCCCGCAGCCGGGCCTCAGCCCCCTGCCGCTCCCGAGCAGGTGTGCTGCCGCCCACACACCCCATGGTGCAAGCGGCGGCAGGGCGCAGAGCCTCATGCCAGAAGCAGAGGCGGGGACCAGGCAGATCTGCCTTGCGGCTGGGTGCGGGCAGCACCATGGAAGCCTGCCTGCAGGGGGCAAGAGAATGCCAGGCATCCCTGGCAGCTTGCGCCTGTTCTGAGGACTGGAGACGCTGGCCGACGCAGGGGGCCGGGCCAGGGGCGGAGGCGCAGCGGCGGGAGAGGAAGGAGAAGCGGGCCAAGGAGCCCAAGGAGCGGCGGGAGAAGCGATCACACAAGCGCAGCCGGCGCTCCCCAGAGCCGCCAGGTGCGAGACCAGGCTCTCATCCGCAGCCGCTCGTGCCGGGCTGGTCTGGCTTGCTGACAGGCGGCTGCGGGGGTGCAGCGGCGGCCCAACTGGCGGCGGCAGCTGACGAGGGGAAGCACGCCAACGGCTCCGCTGCTGAGCAGACTGCCCCTGCCGAAGGTGCGCAGCTTCTGTCAGGAGGGCGGGTGCTGCGCTGTTGGCGAGGGGCCGAGTGATGACGGCTTCTTGCCTGCGCAGGCGAGCGGGAGAGCAAGAAGCAGCGGCGCGCCGCCACGCCCGAGGCGCAGACTGCAGCCGACGCCTCCCAGCCGGCTGCCGACGGCGGCGACGGCCAGCAGCAGGAGGCCAAGAGCCGCCGGCACAAGGAGGGCAAGGCGCACCGGCACAAGGAGAAGAAGGAGCGGAAGGAGTCCAAGAAGCGGCACCGGGACAAGAGTTGATGCCTGGCCCGGGCGCCGGCTTGTTGTGAGCTGCGTTGAGCTGCCAAACGCTTCTTTTTGTGAGCTTGTGAGCTTCCAAGCGCTTCACCACATGCATTCTTGCAAAACAGCATTGCCAGCCCCGTCAGACTAGCTGTGTGGCTGGCGGAACGAGCGGGAATTTAGGTCTCGGAGAAAGTGGGCACGCGGCGACAAGTGCGCTCAGGCGGCACTTTCGCTCGCCTGACGAGAGGCCAGTGAAGCTCCCGCACTGCATGTGCGCCCCCGCACTCGAACAGCAGCAGGCCTGGCCGCTACAGGCCGCGCCTGCCGCCACAACCCGACAGCCTCGCACGGGAGCACCGCAGCGCGCGCGGCCCGCGGCGGCGCGCCCGCCGGGCGCGCGAGCCGGTCAGGGCGGCCGCGCCCGCCCGGCAAACGCGACGGCCGCGAGCCCCGGGTCGCCACCGCTTGAGGAGATGGAGGAGCTGCAGAGCCTAGTGGCGAGGTTCAGGCTGGACCACAACAGGCGCGCCCCTCGAACCTTGCACCACTGTTCTGTTCATCGCGACGCGTTGGTCCCGGGATCGTGCCCTGGCGGGCCGGCGCCAACTCCCGGTGCACGCGACAATGGCTTTCCACGCAAGCTGCGCCGACACGGCCTTGCCCGCGGCTTGCTGCTGATGGCAACCGCTAGCACCCCAACAATGCGCGTGGGTGGGCCACGCGCACGCTCGTAATCGCGCGAGGGGTGTGCTCACACTAGGGCAGCGCCACGCGGTGGGCGTGATGCGAGCGTACCAGTGCCCTCGCGGCCGGTTCATGGGTCGCCTATGACGTCTGATACGGGGTCGAGGCAGGCCAGGCGGCTGCAAGTGCCAAATCGAGCGCCGGCTGCTTGCCTAGGCCTAGTGCAGGTCTATGGAGTGCTCACCTGCAGCCGCTGCTCAGCTCGAGACACCGACACCTCGAACGCGGGGCTCATGGAGCTGTCTGCTCCGCCACATTTAACTCAGGTGCCACAGCCAGTGCCTGACGGCCTGCTGCTTGCCCGTTGCAGACCGACGTTTCACGTCGCGCCGCGCTCCGGATGGATGAACGACCCCAACGGCCCTTTCTACCACAACGGAGAGTACCACCTGTGCGCCCCCCTCCTCCTTTTGCAAGCACCCTCTCCCCCGCCTCTGCCTGCCTTTGCCTAGCACATGCATGCCACGCTTCCTCGCACGTTTTCACGCTTCCTTGCTTGCACGCCAATCCTTCACCAGACCCCACAGCACGCATGCGCTGCCGCCTCTGCCGCCTGACTGCGCCGACACCTCCGCCCCCTTCCCTCCGAGTCCGAGCCCCAGCCGCTCGACAGACGCCTGACCCCCCTTCCTGCCGCCGCATCCCCGCAGCTTCTACCAGCACATCGTGAACGGCTGCGAGTGGGACTTTGGCATCGTGTGGGGCCACGCGGTCTCGCGCGACCTGGTCCACTGGGAGCACCTCAGCCACGCGCTGCTGCCGACGCCCGGCGGCACCGACGCGGACGGCTGCTTCTCAGGCTGCACTGCCGTCGACTGCGACGGCACTCCCACCATCCTGTACACCGGCGTGCGGCTGCGCAGCAACCCGGAGTGCGGGCCGCTGCCGCCGAGCGAGTGCGACCTGCAGCTGCCGTTCATCGAGACGCAGCTGGTGGCCACCGCCGACACAGGCGCGGCCCCCTTCTTGAGGGATGGGAACGGCTGGATGGGAGCGCCAGCACAGAGGCGGGGAAGGCGTCCGGCAGCTGCTTGCTCCACGCGGCTCGCAGCCAGCCAGCCGGCCGACCAGCTGCGCAGCCAAGCCAGATGCCCTGGGCCGGTGCTTGCGGCCGCGGAGGATGTCCAGAGCATCGCAGCACCGGCAAGGCTCGCCATGTGCAGCGCTGGGGAGCTTGCTGCCAGCCGACAAGCAGCTTGCCGGCCAGCGAGCAGCAGTGTGCGGCGGCCGGCATCTCTGAGCAAGCCTTGCACCCGAGCAGCCTCGCTAGCCGCTCCTGTCCAGAGCACCGCACCGTCAGCAAGGCACGGTGCTCGCGGCACTGAGGCGGCGCTGGTCCCTTGGATGCTGACCAGATTTTCCGGATAGCTTGACCAGATTTTCCGGGGGGCATGCACCACCGATCTCGGGGGGCTCCTCTATGGTGAGCTACAATAGAGTGTAGTTGTCCTTTTTTGTCAATTGTTGCTGAGCTTGTGTGGACTGCAGGCGACGAGTCGCTGGAGACGTGGAACAAGCAGGAGGCGCCGATGATAGCGGTGCCGCCGCCCAACATGGGCCTCGTCGGCTGGCGGGACCCGTTCATCTTCGAGACCAAGTCGCCGCAGGACGGCCGGCACGAGTGGGGCATGCTGCTCGGCTCGGGCATCAAGGGGCAGGGCGGCGCGGTCATGATCTACCGATCCGAGGAGCTGCGCGGCGGTGCGGCCCTCCTCCTTCCGCATGCTCCCTTTGCCCGGCCGCGTGGGAAACGCTGATTCTCCCGCAGCACGGCAACCCAAACGGCCAGCAGAGGCGCAGGCTCCGGCTGTGATTGTAACTGACGGAGCGTCGGTTACGCTGCCAGGGTGGCGCTACGACGGCCTGCTGTGCGAGGCGGCCGACCTCGACACGGGCGCCATGTGGGAGTGCCCGCTGCTGATCGAGCTGAACCGGTCGCCAGAGCCGCCGGCGCCGGGCCGGCGCCTGCGGGCGAGCATGCGGGTGCCGAGCAGCGACGGCCGGCTGCATGGGGACGGGCATGCCGCGGCGGCGCTGGACGGCGCTGCGGGCGTGCATGAGCAGCCTGTTTCGGTGCGCCTTTCGCCGCTCAAAGCACCTGGAAACGGCCGCCGCGAGGGAGTCCGTTGGGCAGCATGTGTGCCGCCAGAAGGCTGTCTCGGGGTGCGGTCGGGCAGGATCTGCCGGGTGCCAGCTGCCGCGATTCTGCGTTCTGGCGCCGTCCTAGCGGCAGGCTTTTACGCGCCGCTGTCAGCCTTGCTGCGCACACGCCGGCTCTGCAGCGGCCCCTCTGCCGTGATCCCCACACATCCTGTCACAAAGCACAGAAGCTGACGCGCGCTTCCCTGCTCCGCAGCAGCAGCCGAGCTCCAATGGTGCCGCCCCGCCAGGCCACGAGGCCGCCAATGGCAACGGCGCCGCGCCCGCTGCGGCAGCCGACGGCTGCGACGACGGCGGCGGCTTCACGCACCTGCTGTGCATCAGCCCTGACGCACCGACCAACCCAGTCAAGTACTGGCTGGGCCGCTTCGACTCGGAACGCACGCGCTTCCTGCTCGAATCGGCGCGCGGGCCGCTCAACCTGGACCTCGGCGACATCCTGTACGCGCCCAACCTGATGGTCGACGCGCAGGTGCGGGAGTTACACCTCAGCAGCAGTTACAATCACAGCAGGAGTTACAGTGCAAAGTCGGCGCGTGCGTGGACCGGCGTCAGCCTGCCTGCTTCCTTGCGTCGGCCTGGCAGGGGGCGTGGTGCCATGGGGGAGCAGGAACTCGTGTGCCCGCCGTCTTCCTCAGAGGAGGAAGCACGTGGGGGGCGGGAGGCTGCTCTGGCTCCAGTGCGACCTGCAGTTTTGCCGGCACCTGACACGCCGCCGCCGCCGCGCCGCCCGCAGGGGCGCCACATCCTGTGGGGCTGGCTGCAGGAGCGCCGCAAGATGGGCTCCTACGACTACGCCGGCTGCCTGTCGCTGCCACGGCTGGTCACCCTGCGTGGCGACCGACTGGTGCAGGAGCCCGTGCCCGAGCTGGCCAGCCTGCGGTGTGGCGCCGCTTGGGCCGCCAAGGACCTGCGGCTGCTGCCGGAGCAGCCGCTGCCGCTAGGGGGAGTGTCGGGGCCGGCGCTGGACGTGCAGCTGACCATCGAACGGTGGGCAGCGCGGCCCTGCCCTCTCTTCCCTCCCCGCTTCAGCTTGACGATGACACACAACCCCACTGCACTCGCAAGCTATTGCTCGGCCGAATCTGGTGCGATCGCGCGTCAGAATGCTGCGGAAGGGGGCGCTCTGCTCCGCAGAAATGATCCGTCGTCAGTTTCTAGCAGCCCGAAACTGGAACAGGAAGAACAGCACCGCCTGCATCGCACGCAAGCAGGCCCGGCTTGCTTCTGGTCTGTCTGCTTCCATCACACCCAGCCACTCTCAGAAACGCCGCACTGCAAGCCGTCGAGCGACTGAGGCGACGCATGCGCCCCGCAGCGGCTCCGCCTCCGCGGCCGGCGTGCTCATCCGCTCCTGGAACGCCGGGGAGGACGGCGGCGCCGCCATCGTCTACGATTGGCAGTCCGGCCGGCTGGAGACCGCCTTCCAGGGCGAGGCCGACGGCGCGGCCGTGCTCGCCGATCTGGACGGCGCCTTCGAGGGGCCCCGCCGCTTCGGCGGAGACGTGGAGCTGCCGCCCGGCGAACCGCTCAAGGCACCCCTCCCCCTCTGCTAACTCCTGCAGGACTCCTCTCCTGTGGAGCCGCACAGCCTGCTGCCTGGTCTCGTGACGCGCAGAAGGGGCCCGCGGGAGCAGCAAGCGCCACCCGCCTGCATGCCTTCTGCCCGCACGCCGCGGTTGCTGCCACCTGCAGCTGCGACCCTGCCTCCCGCAGCATGTGCTTGCCTCATCTCAATAGCGACATGATACCTTCTGCTTCATGCCATGCCATGCTCTGCCCTCACTTTTCGAGGCACTGCTCTGCTCTGCTCCGGCTGACTCGCAAGCCGCGCCCGCAGATGCGGCTGCTGCTGGACGGCTCCTGCGTGGAAGTCTACCTGGCCACGGGGGAGGTGCTGTCGACTCGAGTGTACCGCGGAGAAGCGCCGCCGGGCGCCGACGCCGGCGTGGACCTGGTCGCCTGGGGCGGCGCTGCGCGCGTGCCGGCCGTGCAGGCCTGGGAAATGGGCAGCATCTGGCGCGGCCCACCCGAGGGCAGCCAGGAGGCGGGCGGCCCGCTGGAGGCCGCGAGCGTGCGAGGCGCGCCGGTGCCGCTCTAGAGCGCGAGAGAGAGGTGTGCGTGATTGCAAGAGAGGGAGCGAGTCTGTGTGTGTGTGTGTGTGTGTGCGTGCATTAGCGCCGGCGACGCCCTGTGCTGGCGCGCGGCCAAAGCACGAGTGCGTGTGCGAGAGGGAGAGAGGAGCGATGATTTTTTTGACAGGTTGTGAGAGTGCGAGAGGACCCCCCAGAGTGCCTCCTCTGCCCCCTTCTGAGAGGCAAGCAAGCACCCCACCCCCCAGTGCTGCGGAGAGAGGATTCCTCTCCCTCAGGCGCCTGCGATGAGAACGCCGCGGCGCGCTGCACGGGTTGCCTGCAGCCGCGGATGCCTGCAGCAGCCTGCATTCCTCCGCCTGCCCGCGCTGCAGAGCCGCGGCTGGCACCTGCCGTTCTGCTGCTTTCCTGTGGGGGATGAGAGCAAGTGACGGACGGGCGGCGCCGCGGCACACCGGCCCGCATGCAAACTCAAGGCCCAGAACGCCCCGCAGTGCCATGCCGAGCTGCTGCCGCTTTTCGAAGTGCCCCCCCCCCTCCCTACTGCTTTTCCAGCGCCCCATGTGGCTTTGCAGCCCCCTTTGGCGCCCGTCCGTTGCGTTTCCCCCTCGCACGCTTGTGTGTGTGTTTTTGACTCTGTCTGCTCGCCGAGTTAGCCGAGTGAGGCAGTGCCACGCAGGCGCGGGCAGGGGCGGCCGCTGCTGCGCCCCCGCTCCGTCGTTACACCGAACTGCCGCTGAATTGGCCGCTGATCCGCGCGCCATGTGATCTTTCCAGTCGTTGCCATTCCAGCTGTCGCTCTCAAGTGCAACGTGCTTTCAGGGGTGCATCTTCACACTGAGTAATTGGACGCAAGACCAGACGCACCATCAGCCAACAGGCGCAGCTCACGTGCTGTCGGTGGCTGAGCTGCTGCCAGACTCTGTTCGGGGGCTGGCGGCGCCTGCACTGCTGCCGCAAGAGGCATACAGCGGGTTGCAGCAGACGCTGCGCGGGTCGAGGGACGAGCTGCTGAGCCCAGACCCGCAGCTGCCAGCCGCGTCGCTGCACGCCTCGCTGCTGCCGCTGCTGCTGCTGCTCAGCACCGAAGGAACTATTGCAGCCGTCCCAGACTCTGCCATTGGCTGCAGTGGCCTGGGTGGCACCTGCTCCGGCTCGGCAGCCTCGGCGCCTGAGAGGCTCGAGCCTGCATCGCTCGTGCGCCCGCCGCTGTCAGGGCCGCTGCTGCAGCCTGCAGGGCGGCACGAACTCCTGCTGCTGCTGGTGTCGCTCGCGCACTCCGCTGCGAAGCCAGACAGCCGCTCATCAGCCTGCTGTCATACTGCTGCCACTGCCTCTGAGGCAGGAGAGTGTGGCGTTGGAAGGCCGGGCTGGACCTGACAGCGCGACGGCGCCTCCCTCCGCTGCGGGCGACAAGTGCAGGGCCGGAACATGCGTGCTTGGCATGCTCGCTGCCGGCGCGGCGAAGAGGCCGCCTGGCAACGGCCGCAGCTGCGCGGCTCGCACCGCCTCGGGCACCCGCAGCAGCCGCAGCGGCGAGCCCCTGTGCTCCCATCGCTGCAGCTGCGCCGCCGGCAAAGCCAGCCCGCTGCTGGGCCCCAGGCCCAGCGGGTGCGGCGCTGCAGCCGCCTCCTGCACCCCACCAAGCCCATCAGCCAAACGTAACTTGCAGGCTCCTTGTGTTCGGCGAACAGACAAGGTAAGCGTCATGGTCGGACGGCCACCTGCGGCTCGCGCCTTGGCCCTGCTGCCGCAGTGCTACCGCTGTGACCAGAAGCCTGCTGGGGGACTGCGGGCTCCTCCGGCTGCTCGCTGCCCGCCGGCCGCATGAGGCCCAGACGGTAATGCACGCTCCCCACTGCCAGCCCGCTGCCGGCGTCCAGCAACGGCGCCAGCCTGTCCCGGCCGCCAGGCTGGCCATTGAAGAGCTGCAAGACGGCCCCACCTCAGCTTCTCAACTGGCGTCAATAACCACCCATGGAGCATGTACTGTACGGCGGAGTCGGCTTGTGAAGGGACCTGTGAGAGGTGCAGGCAGGCGGCGGCGGAAAGCGGGGGGCCGGCCGGGCGCTCGGCCTGACACTCGATGCGCAGCAGCTCGTTGGCGATGCCGTCCGCCGCCTCGGCGGTGAAGCAGACCTCCGTGTCGAAGCGCGGCCTGCAGGCGGCCAGGCGGCCCAGACATTCAGCCCAGAACCTTGCTGCCATCCTGGGCTGCATTGCCAGGACAGGCTGGCGCAGGCCTGCTGGCTGCGCGCAGCCCCCACCAGCCGCACCTGTGGCCGCTCGCCTCCGCACAGGCGGCGGTGAGCGCCTCGGCGCGGCGGAAGCGCAGGCGGGCACGGCAGCCCAGCAGCGGCCCGACGGCCTCGGCGTCGAATGCTGCGCCCAGTAAATGCAGTCGGAAGCACGCGCTTGGGCCTGCGAATGGCACGTGTGTCGGTACAAACCAACCTGTCATCTGCATCCATGCCAACCGGTCCAAGCAGAGACAGGAAGCCCCACTTGCTGAGCTCGGCTCGGCAGAGTCGAGGCTGTTCGTTGGCGGCGGCTCTGGGGGCTGCGCTGCTGGATGCGGCGCAGCCTCGGTCGCCGTCGAGGCTGTTTCCAGCGTCCTCGCAGCCGCAGCAGGCTGCGTCCGCGTCTCCTGCGGCCCCTGCCACCACAGAAGCCTTGTGTCGGGGAGTGGAGCGATCTGGCCGCCTCTGAAGGAAGTAACCACCCTGCGCGCTCGAACGCCAGACCGGCAAGCAGACACCAGGTGGCAGCGAGGGAGCCTGACAGGCTGCCTCGGGGCCTTGGTACTTGGTTTTCGGGCCGGGGGAGCACCTGGGGGCCGCCGCTGCGCCGGCGCTGCTTGATGCGCTCCAGCTTGGCTGCCAGCCTGTCGCCTGTTGGGCCGCCGGGGGCTTCCGCAACGGCAGCGGCTGCACACCGCGTGCCATCGCTCAGTCGGGCGCAGCTGCTGCGTCCCCGGCCTGTGCTCGCGGCAGCAGAGCCCCGCCTGGCCTCACCTGGCGGCGCCGGCGTCGGCAGCTGGAAGCTCAGCTGCAGGCGCAGGCGGTGCAGCTCGCCCTGCTGCTGCGCGCTCTGCAGCCGCAGGCGCTGCAGCTCTGCGGCCCGCGCCTCCGCCTCCTGCTTTCACCCGGCCGCTCAGCAGGCCTGCCAGGCCATCGCAGCTGGAGCGGGGCACGAGGCACGTCTGGCGCAGGCAGTGGGGTGTTCTCAATTCAACAAATAATGAAAAGGTGGCCCTGAGGACGCACCCTTAGCAGCGCGGCGTTCTGGGCCTGAGCTCGCCGCAGGGCCTCCCTCAGCTGCTCACTGTCAGCACCGCCAGCCTGCACCCACCGCCTCTTTACAAACCCCTTCCCTTGAAGCTGACAGAGCATGCAGCCGCCGTGAGGCCGCCAGTGGCAGGTCACGAGCGCAGCTGCGGGACAGCGGAGGGGCGGCAGGACCTGAGACAGCAGCCGCGCCCGCTGCAGCGCAGCCCTCAGCTCCGCGGCCTCCTGGCGGGAGCCGTCGCCGGTGGGCTGCGCTGCCAGCAGGGCCGCCTGCGCAGCCACAGCATTAAGCCTGGCAAAGACGGGGTGTGCTGGGCTAAGTAGTGGTGGGCGTGCAATGCTCAGTCTCGTGAATTTGCTTCTTAGCGACGGCAGCCAGTACACACGCAGCTGGAGGCCAACGAATCAGCAAGCTGTTGGCAGCATGCTGTATTTGGATTCAGGATCGTGCCTGCAGCGCCTGCGCCCTGCCCTCCACCTCCCGCGCGTACTCATGGGCGGCATCCCGCTCACTGACGGCATCTGCCAGCTGCGCCTGCAGCTGCCGGCTGGCAGCGGCCGGCTCTGGCAGCCCCGGCTGCAGCAGCTGCTGCTGCAGAGCGCGCACGTGGGCCTTCAGGTCCTCTGCCATCCGCTCCAGCTCGCCTTCCCGCTGGCCTGCAGCGTGCACGCAGTTTCATTCAAGGCTGGCTGAGGGGATCCAAGCGCCAGGCGCTCGAAGCAGCGCGGGCTGCAGCATGCCGCAGATGGGCAGCGAGTAGCTCTGTGGATTTCGGCCCCTTGGGGGCTTGCCGTGATCTGGCATGCGCTGGTGACAGCTCAAAGGCAGGCAGGCATGGCTGGAACGGACCTGGGGCATGCTGCTCGTGCAGGCCGCTTTTCTGGCCGGTCGAGTCTGCACGCAGACTGCCGTTCCGTGCGGCCGCACGACTCTGTGCCTGGCCGAGTTGCACGATGAGGCTGCGCTGGTCTGTCAGCACCGCCGCTGTGCGCGCCTTGAGCTGCCGGCATGTCTGGCCTAGCTCAGCGGCCAGCCGGCCACGCTCAGCGGCCAGCTTCTCGGCGCGCAGCTTGGCTGCCGTCAGCCGCGCGACCTCCCGATCGAGCTCCAGCAGCTGCTGCGCCGCCCCCCGCTTTGCAGAGGAGTCAGAGCGCAAGATTGCGCGTTTGGCCGCCTCCTCGGTCCGTGCCAGCGTCGCCACCAGCCTGCAGCGCCGGCTGCCTCAGCATTCTCATTCTCGTCATACTGGCAGTCTTCCGCCGGTGGGAGGCTCACTTCTTGGTGCGCAGCTCGCCCTCATGCTGCAGCTTTTTCAGCCACCGATTCTCCTCCAGCAGCGTCAGCAATTGATCCTCCCTGTCCTGTGTGGTGCGGCCGACCGTCGGCGTGGTGTCTGCGGGCCCCCTCAGCTCGCCAGCCCAGTCTGCCGCTGCCCCGCGCCTGGCGAAAGTCGGGAATCCGCCACCAGGCGAGCCCGTCGTGTCGTCCAGTCGGCGGCGCCGCATCGGTGTGCCCCGCCTTGGCACTGTTTCCATCGGCCTTTGGGGCAACAACCAACAACGACGTCCTGCCCGCGTTTGGGTTTCGAATGCTACAAAACCCTTTGGCACATGCCTTCCGCCTTCCGGTTCCGCGCAGCCCACGACGCCTTTTGCGGACTTATCTTGCGGAGGCCACTTGTATTTGCGACTGGTAACGGCAGTCACTCAAGCGTGACGCCTAATTTGAGAAACCTTGTCGCGGGATTGCGAGCAGGCATCGGCGATGTTTCGCGCCGATTGAGGGCTGCCGGCGCGGTGTGCTGCTCCCCGCAAGGTCTTAGCGCATTTATTGGCGACGCAGCTCGCACCTGCTCCAATCGCGCCGTATTCGCCCGCTTAGGCAAGCTTTGTAGTGCTCGCGGCATCGCCCCATCAACTGGCCGGCTCGGCCGGTCACGGGCAGCACAGCCTCTACTGGCAGATCGGTGCCCATGGCACGCGCCGCGTAGCAACGGGGCTGCAGCGGTCCATATTCTGCTACTGTTTTGCTCGCTGAGGAGCAGCCCAGTCCGGCCGCCATGGCTGCGCCTGGCAGGGCCAGCTCGTCCGGCTCGGCCACGCCGCGCCGGGTGAGCGGCACCGGCGACGGCATGGCAGCCTACAGCTCGCCGGCCGCCCAGCAGTCGCCCCGCGGCCGGGGCAGCGCGGCGCCGCAGCCCCGTACTCTGAGCGACAAGTACCAGCTGGGCGAGGAGCTCGGGCGGGGCGCCTACGGCCTGGCAAGCCTCCACAAGCCCCCATGCAACTCTTCTGACTCGGCCTGAGCAGACACCAGGCGGAGTCTCCATTTTGACATCACGTTGACTTCAGAAGGATGCACGCACCAGAAGGAAGTGGTGCCGTGCCCCGCAGGTCTTCAAGGGCGTCGACACGCGCACCGGCGAGGCGGTCGCGATCAAGCAGCTGTCGCTGGCCGGCATCTCGGCCGAGTCGCTGCACAGCATCATGGGCGAGATCGAGCTGCTCAAGAACCTGCACCACCGCAACATCGTCAAGTACGTCGGCTCCTTCAAGACGCGCACGCACCTCTACATCATCCTCGAGTTCATGGAGGCCGGCGCGCTGAGCAACATCATCAAGCCGACCAAGTTCGGCGCCTTTCCCGAGTCTCTCGTGGCGGTCTACATCGCGCAGGCGCGCCCCCGCCAGCCTGGCGGCTTGCTGGGGTGCCAGCCTGTCGTTCCGAGACCTTGCCAGCCTGTCAGATCGGGCCTGGGAGGGGAGGGTGCGCGGGCGGCAGCACGCTGTTCGGGGCTGCGATGCGGCCGCTGCTGAGCCTGCGCATGTCTCCCGGGTGACTGGCCGGCAGCCCTGGCAGGGCGTTTGCTGCGCAGCAGCCGCCGGACCGCACTCACCTCTCCCGCTCCGAATCGCCACTCCTGCGCCGCAACACTTGTGCTCCGGCCCAGCAGAAGAAGCAGCTGCCTGCGCAGCGAGAAGGGAAGGGGCCAGACAGCGCAGAAAGAGAGCCGACTTCTGGCCGGCCAGAGCAGGGCGCGGGTGTTGCAGCCGTGTGGCGAGTTTGGAGCGGGAGCCGAGCCGACCGGCTTGCGGGGGCTGCAGGTGCTGCAGGGGCTGGCCTATCTGCACGACCAGGGGGTGGTGCACCGAGACATCAAGGGCGCCAACATCCTGACCACCAAGGAGGCGCGCCCCTGCCCGCCCCCGCCGCGCAGCTGCCCTCGGGCGCCCACGCCTTCTCCAAATCCCTGTTCCCCCTCCTTGCTTTCGCAGTCTGGCACTGTCCCGCTCGCGGCTCTGTGCGAAAGCCGGGCCCTTGCCCGCCCCTGTTGAGCCTCCTCAAGCTTCCTCCCCCTTGCCTCCTCCTCCAACGGCACCCCCCTACCTCAAGGGCGGATGCCAACGGCTCCCTGCCACAATCCCAGACCCGCACCAGCAGCTGCCGGACGCCAGCATGTTCCTTACGCCTGCCCTGCCAGCCGCAGCCGGCAGACGTCTTTTCATCCCATCCAGGCAGCTTCGCCGCCGTCCCACCCCCGAGGGCGGCCGCCTGAAGCGCAGCCCGCCCGCCCCGCCGGCAGGGCCTCGTCAAGCTGGCGGACTTTGGCGTGGCGGCGCGCCTGTCCGAGCTGGAGGCGGATCGCGACAAATCCAGGCTGTCCGTCGTCGGCACGCCCTACTGGATGGCGCCCGAAGTGATCGAGATGACGTCCATCACGCCCGCTTCCGACATCTGGTCGGTCGGCTGCCTGGCGATCGAGCTGCTGACCGGGCAGCCGCCGTACTTCGAGCTGCAGCCGATGTCCGCCCTCTTCCGCATCGTGCAGGCGCGGCTGCCCCCTTCCCTGTTACTCGCAGCTCCCTCCGTCTGTTACTCACGCGGAGCCGAGCGCTCGCGTCCCGCGTGTCCGTGCCTGTGCTTCGCTCGGCCTGCCAGCTGCCCGGCCGTTGCTCGCGAGGCGGCAGAAGGGGCATGCTTGTGGGTGATGGCTCGCCATGGCAAGGAGGGAGCCTCCTTCCAGCTCTTTCTGGCCGCAGGGAATGTGAGGCTGGGGGGG
>BHFV01000808.1:0-14870 GCA_003568905.1 Trebouxiophyceae sp. KSI-1
GGGGGGGGGGGGGGGGTAGGGGTACCTTCACGTATTGGATGGCCAGCGCGCCGTGCAGCACTCCAAAGGTGAGGAACGCGCCAAAGTGCTCGCTCATGAGCACCGCGTTGAAGCCGACCACAGGGATCGTGGCTGCATTTCCAGATAGCAGTGCCATCAGTCACAGTTGCTACTTTGTGACTAAGCATTTGTCGACCGGTGTAACACAGCACATGGCAGAAATGCCGCACCAACGATCACAGCTGCATGAGAGGAACAACCTACTTACCGTCGGCAGCATGAGCTGCCTGTCTGACGCGCTGCACATGCTGCCTGCCAGGCAGGCCCGAGCAAAAAGAGCATCGCCCACAGAGGCCCTGCTGGCTGCCACAGCCTGCTGCTGACGGACGAATCGGACAGGCGCAGGCTACGAACAGGCAACGAGACTGTTGCAGGCAGCCTGCCCTTGCTCGTGCGCGGAGGGGAGGGGGGACGCGCCCGCCTCGATGGTGCCGATGACCACAAAGGGTGCGTACGCGATGTAGAGGCGGGAGGAGAGGCGGCCGGTGAAGATGCAGGCGAGCACGTGGATGGGGATGAGGTTGATGATGAAGGAGTAGCCGCCCCAGGAGGCGACCTGTCGATCGGGGCGGGAAACAGGGTGACCAAGGGGAACTGCCGGGCTGTGGAGCGGCTGCTCCGCAGCAGTGCAGCCCTGCCAGCTTCCTCGGAGCCCATGGGAGACTCGTGGTTGGCATGTTTGTGTTCTGGCGCTCTAGCTCAATGCTGTTTCTTTCTTTTATTTATTACCAGAAGATATTGCATTTCCTCGCTCAACTTGGAGTATTGTGGGGTAAGGGACGGGGGAGAGTGAGCGCACCATGTACCAGTAGGACAGGCACAGCCCCGTGGCCCAGGCGAGCGAGCCGGTGTTGAGTGTCTGCGGGCGGCCGCGGGCACCGACTCAGCCGCGGAGGCATGCTCAGCAGCCGCTGCTTCTGTGGCAGCCAGCCATGCTTCTGCTGCTGTTGTGCCCGGCGAATGCCATCCCAGAACCCCAGACCGCCCAAACGCAGCCTCCAGGCAACCGGGTTCAAAGAGCTCCCGCTGACTTGTTCCTGGACTAATTTGATCGAGCGCTTCTGTCCCGGCAAAGGCAGCAGGGCCGTACCTTCACATAGAGGTAGAAGACAAAGACGAGCGCAAAGATGGCGACGCCCTCGTTGTCGTACGACCCAGCCACTGAGCGTGAGATATAAGATGGAACGATCGCAATGAAGGCGGCCGCCGTCAGGCCCGCGCCCTGCCCCCGGATCTCCTTGACAAAGAGGTAGGTCGCCAGGGCGCAGAAGGCCGAGAAGAGCGGCGCGGTGAAGACGCACACCTACGCCAGAGGCTTGGGTTCAGCAGTGTGAAGGTCGAGGGGCTGGCAAGGAGGGAGGGGAAAGCGAACCTCCTGGACGTGCAGCGGGATGTTGAGCGCGTGCAGCAGGTTGTGCATCAGCCCAGCCGTGTAGATGAGCCCCTGCAGGCGGCAGGGACGTGGGTGGATTGAGCGAGCCACGGTCGTTTTGCCGCAATCAGCTGCATGATCCGCGCTGAGAAGAGCATTTTGGACCCTCTGGCATTGCTCACGGCTGCTCAGACGACCCGATCAGGCTTGATCGAGCAGGCATGGGACTGGAAAGAGGCACCGGGTACACGGTGCCGCCCACGACGCGGCCCAGAGGGTACCACGTGAGGTCATCGAACCAGTTCCACATGTCGTAGAAGCCGTGTCGGGTCAGGAACTGCGTGACGCGGTAGTTGAAGTACGGGTCGAACTCGTGAATGACGCTCTCATACTTGATCACCGAGAACAGCCGCACGGCGGCGGCCAGAACGCAGATGGCTAGCAGCGCAAAGCCGTTCACAATCTGAGCCGTGGGTGAAGCCTGCACTTTTGCATCGGATGGGCCGTCTGCCGGCACAGGGCCGACTGACTTGGGCGCCGGGCTGGCCACCGGTGCGGCGGCCGCGTCCCTGCCCCTGGGCGCCATGTTTCTCCCGATACTGATGCTGAGAGGATGGTCTGCATGTAGCATGCTTAGGGCCAAGGAAGTCGGAGCCACACGCGCGCTTCCGACAGTGTCGCTGGCAAACGGTGCCGCTTAAAAGGCTCTAGAGAGAAGATGGACCGCGCCGTGATCGCTCAGACCTGCGGCATTGCCTTATCGGGGCGCGGACGGAACTGGCATGCACCAAAGCCCACGTCGCAACCGCGCTCAAGGATGTCCTGTAGCGCGGCGAGGAGTGACGCCAGTGGTGCTGCCGCTGAGACAATCCAGGTGCCGGCCGCTTCGCCGTGCAATATGTTAATTGGCTGAAAAGCCATGCCAGCGCCATGCCATTCGCCCGAAATGGGCCAAAAATGTCAGAGCTGCTGGCTGCATGCTCCAGGTAACCGTAATTCACTCTCTACCTACAGGCCGAGACATACATCGGCGAGAAGTTCACCAAGACGGTGCCTTCCCGCCGCAACGCCTGGGAGACTGAAGACTTTCCGCCGACCGGCATCGAGATCCAGGTCCAAGCCAACCTGGCTGGGCTTTCCCCCAGCTGACTGAAAAGCCAAGCCGGCTTGGCTTTCCTTCAGCCTGAAAAGCGACGGAGTACTGACACCTCCGCCACACCTGCCGCATTTAGAGACTGGACCACGCCGCTCTTGAGGTGACAGACGTGGAGCGGTCCATTCGCTTCTACCGAGACGTACTCGGCTTTCAGCAGCAGGCTCGGCCGGGCTTCCCTTTTGGCGGCGCCTGGCTCAAGGCGGGCGGCCTCATGCTGCACCTCATACAGGACGATCCGTCCGTAGAGAAGCTGGTGCACAGCCGCAAGGTACCCCTTTCATTCCGCGTCATGCCTGTATCGATACGAGGCCGTGCCCCAAATGCTGAAGCCATTCTCTTCCTTTCCTGGTGCAGGACTGCTACAAGAACGAGCCGGAGCCGTGGTACATCCGCCGCTCTGAGCACAAAGGTAAGTCACGAAGCATGGCCAGAAAAATGCAACCCTCTTTGTGAATGGAAGTGCAAGCCTGATCGGTGTTGCACTTGACTGCAGCTTTTCAAGTAGCAGACCTGGCAGCAACCGAGGCGGCGCTGCAGCGGCTGGGCATCGAATTCCACAAGTGAGGGCCTTTCAGCTGTCATTGCAGCCCTGGTGAGGCTGTAAAGGGGGAGGTGAGCCGTACTTTCGCAGGTTCACCGTGCCGGGCACGTCTGCGGCCCAGATCTTCCTGTTCGACCCCGACATGTGAGTTTTTCATCGGCCTGCTTGCCCGTTGATCTGGAGCGGGATTGCAGGTCTTGAGGTGACCTACCTGGCTGCAGGAACGGCATTGAGCTGGGCGAGGCATATGCGGAAATCGCGGAGAAGCTGATCAAGCAATAGGAGATTGTTGGACGTGTGCACTTGATCATTTCTAGCACAAGCTGGATCTCTCCTGCTTTCAAAAAAATGCATGGCATGTGATGATCATCTGCTTGTACCAGGCTGGCGACAATGGCAAGGCCTCCGACAGTTGAAAGCGCCTCCGAGAGAGGCAGCGGGCAGCGACAAGAGGCTGATCACGACGGGTCGTAGCTCTGTGAGGTGCATCACGCCCGCAGCCGGCAGCTTCAGGCCACCCCGGCGGTGGCGTGAGCCTTAGGCAGGAGCCGCGAAGTGGCTCGCTCCTAGGCTGGGCGCCATGGCGAATCCGGAGCTGGAGATCGTTGGTCTGACGGGCGAGACCGTGACCAAGGAGCCCGGCAGCATCAACGGGTGCGGCCTGCTCGGCCCCCCGGCACGCGATCCCCGGCTCCACGACTCGCGCTCATCCAGCGGGCCGTGGCGTATTGCAAACAACGACTTAACGCGACTGGCTTTGACTGCCATACCGGCCGATGCGCGTGGGGCGAAGCTGCAAATTGTTCCCCATCTGCCCAGCTGGCCCTAGCAGCCGCGCCAGGCAGGACCGCTGGTGCATTGTGCTCGACGAGCTGATTTAGCAGCATTGACAGTGGTCAAAGCGACGAAAGGCGCTTGCACAGCCCCGAACACCTTGATCTCATCCTGGCTGCGTGCCCGACAACTTTCCACAGAGGCGCTGCTGACAGTGTCATTAGGCTCATGGTGGCTGTACCTGAACAGCAGGCTTTGGATGCTGCAGGGACTCGGTGACACTGAAGGACCTCACCGACTGCACGTGCGCCCCTCCCACCGCACCTCATGCCCCCTGGCATGGCTGCCTGCCACTCGTCTCTTGACTGGCTCCGCTTGGGCCCGTCGCAGCGTCTACCTGCTGGACTACACCTCGGAGGTCGAGGTCAAGAACGTCTCCAACTGCCAGATCTTTATTGGTCCGCCCCTGCTTCCCTCTCGTGCCTTCCGCTTAACGCGGCAGCCAAGACTGTCCTGCAGCTCTGCTGCGGCAGTTTCAAGAATAGAGGCACGCACACGCTGAGGACAGGGAGGGGCGGTTGCAGGCCCCGTGGACGGCCCGGCCATCTTTGAGGGCGTGCGGGATTCGAGGGTCGCGGTCGTGGCGCAGCAGTTCCAGGCGCGCGCGGTGCAGGACACGCAGTTTGGTGAGCCTCACATCCTCACTCTGGCAATGCAGCCGCAGCCATCGGGCGAGCCAGCCTGGGCATTGGGCTTTGCATTACTGCATGCATTGCCCGCTCGCTGGCGTAGAGCGCAGTCCTGCACTGCACGGTACGCCCACAGCAGTTAGCAGGCATGCAGACATGCCCCTGCCAACGCTCCTCCCTTTTCCTTTGTCCTTTCGTGCACTTGCTGCAGCAGCCAGCATGTAGCCCTGCGGCCCAGTCCATCTGAAAATCCTGCACTCAATACCCTGACGCGATTTTAAAGCTAACAAACCTGCTGCCGCCGCTCCCCGCAGAGCTGTTCAGCGCGACGCAGCCGACGCTCAACGGATGCTCTGGGGTGTCCATTGGCTGCTGGCGCGGCTCCTACCCGGGGCTGGGGGCGCACTTCCAGGCGGCCAACCTGGACCCGCACTCCAACCACTGGGACAAGGTGCGCCCTCGCCCTCCTACGGCTATTTTCAAACCCTAGCTTTCACTCTTGGGCGGAGGCGTGCGCTGTGCTTGCGCTTGTCGTGGGGAGGGGCCTGACGGGTGCTGCTGTCTGCGCAAGACGCCAGGCTCTCAGCCGTGTTCTGTTTGCTTGGCATCATTCCAAGGTCAAGAATCGGGAGAAACTGTGCAACTCTTGCAGCTGTGCCGGAGCATGATACGCCGCAATGCGCCGCCAGGCTGGCCCCCTGACCCCTCTGGCTGATGCCACAGTTGCTATCGGCCCCAGGCTCGCAACCCCAGGGTGTTTCCAGGGTTCAGGGGGGCGACCGACCCTGGAAGTGCGTCTGACAGCCCGGCATGCCTGATCCCGCCCGCAGGCGCGCGACATCTCGCCCGAGGACGGCGCGGTCGCGGCCTTCCAGCTGATCGGGGAGGTGCAGCCGTGGGAGGCGCCGCTGGCGGGGGCCGCCGAGAACCCGGTACCCTTCGCGCAGCCGGGCGGCGGCGGCATCGGCGGCGGGGATCCCTTCGGGGCGCCCACCAGCAACGGCCACGCCCCGGTGCGCTGCCCCGTCCTCTTGCTCCTGCTGCCGAGCGGGCAGAGGTCTGGCCTTGCTTGCTTTGCTTTCTGGGTCTTGGAAACGGGAAGCTCTGCTTGTCCTGTGCAGCCGCAGGCAGGGTGGGGGGGGGGGGATTCTGTGCAGCCGCAGGCAGCTGCAAACAGGGCTGCTCCACAGCTGTGGCTGCCGCAAGATCACAGCCGCAGGCTTGCCTTCACGCGAGCAGCCTCTGGTCCGAGCAGCCTCTGGTCCCCCTTCTCTCTGCTCACTGGGCATATTCCTTGTCAGATGGACAGAATCCCTTGGCTTCTGTAAGGTTAGAAGAGACTATGCACTCCTCGCCTGCGGCAGCAGCACCGTGCCTCATGAGCAGGCACAGGCGCCCGCAGCCTGTCGCCTTCCTGGCCATGGAAGCTTATCAGCTGACCCTCTCCTGCTCTCCCTCTTCAGGAGCTGGGCGGCCCGCCCGCGGAGCACCCCAAGCTGGCTGCCATCCAGGCACACCCCCCCCCCCCCGATCACAAATCTCTCGGCCGCAGCTTCCTCTCAGCCCACTAGCTGCGCTGCCTTTCCCTCCCCTTCAGCACAGCCACGTCAGCTGCCAGGCTTGCCTGCAGCCCCCCTTCTGGCCGCTGCCCTGCCCGCCCAATGGCCATGGACACATTGCGTGCCAGAAAAGAAGGCCCGCTTGCAGCCGGACATGGATTGCAGTCTAGAGGCGATCACGAGCCGCCGCCCCGCCGGCTGCAGGCGCGGCTGCGGGAGCGGCAGGCGGCGCAGGCGGCCAAAGAGGCGCAGGTCAAGACGGAGCTCGTGCAGCAGGCGGCCGGCTTCCTGGAGGACTTTTACCAGGCGCGCTGCCAGCCTGTAGGGTTCAGAAGATATTATTTAGGGTTCAGGGCGACTGCTGCACGCGGGCGCCGAGCAACTGCAGCAGTGAGGGTTGGGAGAGGGCAGCCACAGCTCCCAGCCTGCAGCAGCCGGCTGGGTTCGAGCCATGTGCCGGCAGCTGTGCCGCCTGCAGCAGGATGACTGCCCTCCTGGCATGGGGTTGGCTGCTGAAAGACAAGCAAGGCGGGCGCACAAAAGGGGAGAAGGAGGAGGAGGGAATGAGGGTGGGGAGGTGGAAGAGGGCTGCCTGCAGAGCGCCCCCTCCCCCGTGTGTGCTGCACATGAGCAGCAAGGGGGGTTACTTCCCGGCATGGGAGCGGTTGCAGAGGCAGCGACGGATGGAGTCCAAGCGAGTGAGGGGAAGGGGGAGAGAGAGCACAGGGAGACTGTTTCATGGGAGAGAGAGCCACGCCGCAGGCCGCCTGGGCTGGCCTGGAGGCGCAGCAGCCTGGGGGGTCCGAGCTTGCCCAACGCGCCTCGGATACAGAAGCGGCGGGCGGTGTCGCTTATTGCTTCCAGGGGCGGAAGCGATTGCAGAGGGGGCGACAGAGGGAGTAGGAGGGAGGAAGGAGAGAGACTCGCTCTGCCGAGGGAGGTGCATGCAGCCGCCTGAGCTTGTCCTATGCCCCCTGTGCCGCAGAAGCGGCGGGCGCGGCTGGCGCAGCGCCAAAAGGCCAACCGCGAGGCCGAGGCGGGTGCTGCGACCGTGGCCGGTCCTGAGGGCGGCACCGAGTGGGAGAAGGCGGTCGGGCTGATCAACTTTGGCTTCCAGCGGCCGGGCGGCTCCGACCTGTCCCGCTTCAAGAGCGTGCTGTTCGCGGCCAAGGCCAAGAACGTGCCGGTCGCTCCGAAAGCCGCCTGAGGAGCTCCTGCCTTGCTGGGGAAACCTCCTGGAGGGCCAGTTGAGGGGGCTAGGATGCTGGGCAGCGGCTGCCGCGGCGCCAGGCAGCTGCGTAGGCTCGCAGCAGCCTTTGGACAGACGCGGCGCGGGCGGAGGCTGCCGCCACTGTTGTAGCCGCACCGATTGGCTGCGCGATTGGATGGGCGCGGCCCGCCTGCCAGCCTGGCATGTAACGATGCGAGTACGAAACATGAGGACGAATGATAGCACTGGTGTGAGGCGGAGATGTCACAGGTGGCAGTGCAGGGTGGCATTGAGTCATGATGGGTCAGCACCATCCTCGGCGACGGCAAAGCGCCACAGGTCCACCTCGATGTCCTTGCTCTTCTGCCTGCAGCCGCAGCAGCAGCAGGAATTCGGCAAAGTGCTGGGCAGCAGTCTGACAGCTGCTCCATTACTCTGCCTGGTGCGCCGCGCCTCGGCGGCATGCCTGCAGCTGGAGAGTCAGCCGCCAAACGAAAGAAATCCAGGCAGCAGCGTCCGCAGCTGTGCTGGCCTTTCCTCCTTTGCCTCGCTTGCGCGCAGCCATCGCTTGCGTGCAGCCAGAGACAGAAAAGAGGACATGCAGCTTGGAAATGAGTAGCTGGCAGGCAGGAGGGGGCATGGGTATGGGGGATTAGAGGCACCTGTGGAAGGCATAGGTAGCCGGCAGATCGTAGCGCAACTGCGCCAGCACCTCCCCTCGACCGGGCCCGAGCGCGGCGTCCGCCAGCCGCTGGATGTGCTGCCGCGTGCTCGACTTGTGCAGCGAGTAGACCGCGCCCCGCGCGACCTGCAGGCCGGTGCCTTGGTCTTGCGGCCGGGGGGGCAGCAGCAGTGTCTTGATTTGGGTGCACAGGCCTGGCATGCTTGCCAATGCCACAACGCTCCTGCCCTGCCACAGAATGGGAATCCCCCAGCCGCTTACATCCATAAGAGATGAAGAAGACGGCGCTGCCAAGCCGGCTAGCCAGTCATTGAGAGGTCGGCTAGGGGCGCTGGCGCGAAGGCGCGCCTTCCAGCCCGCCCGCAGGAACTGCATGTCTGCCCCTTTGCAGCGCGTGCCGAATGGCGGGTTCATGACGACCGTGTCAGCTGCCAGGCGGCCGGGGTCTTCCTCCAGCCGGGCTACATCACACTGGACCAAGTCCACCTGCAGCCAGGCACAGCCTCCTTGCCCTGGCTGCGCTGCTGCGCTGCTCCGAAAGCCTGGCGGGCTGGCAAGAGGGGAGCGCACGGGCAGGTCCTCGAATTGATCCAGGTTCTGGCGGCAGGTGTCCAGCGCCGCTTCGTCTATGTCCAACCCCAGCACGTGCGGACTGCCGAGCAGTGCGGCACCAATGGCCAGCCTGCCCTGCAGCCGGCGCCGGCGCTCCTAGTGCCGCGGCAGCACTGCAGAAGAACAGGTAGCAGGTGCTCACGGGGGCTCACTGTGCCGCAGCCCATATCGACGACTGTCTTCCCCTCAAAGTCGTCGTACACAGAGTCGACCTGCAGCTCGAATTGTAGCTCAGAGAACTGCAGGAGCTTGCCTCCCGGGTGACCAGGGCTGCTGTCAAGGAAATGGCGCGCACCGTGTACAGCACGCGCGCCGCCAGCTCGACTCCAGTCGTGTACTGCTCCAGCTGTAACTTGGGCTGGTCGAACGGCTCGATGTCCTGCTCGCAGCATCAGGATGCGGCACTTCCTCCCATGAGCGTGTTCCAGCATGCAGGTCCATTGATCCTGATAGATTACCGACGATGCTGGCAAGCGCTTGCGGTGGCTCTCTTTTCGCAGGGGCTCCTAAAGTCGAGAGGGCATGCTCGCATGCAGTTGGCATGTAAAACGCCCAGTGTTTTGTTTGGGAGCTACCTGCAACAGTGACTGCAGCTCCTTCAGTTTCATCGCCGCTCCTTCATCTCCACACAAAGGGGTCTATTTCGAGGCAGCGGCGGGCGCCCTTGCCCGGGGTTGCCAGGCAGGGCGTTACAGCTTTGCTGAGACTGATTTCGAGCTCGAGCACTTCAGATAAGCGTGCCTCTCCCTCGTCCGGTCCGGAGTTGTAGGCTTGATGCTCCAACGAGCGGCTGTATGTGCCACTTTCCAGGAAGCAATCGTTGCCGGCAGAGTCCAGCAATTAGCTACCAGTTTGTAGACTTGAGTTTGATCTTAGCACGACAGGCCAACCCAGGCGCCAGCGTGGTCAAGGGAGCTTACAGCGCTCCACCAGGAGACCAGCTCCAAGCCAGTCGCGTCAGTTCCCTCGGCATGGCGAACGAGGCGAGGCCGCCAACGCAACCGACAAGCCGTGCACAAGCGGGCACCCCTACAGGGTGTGGCGTTCCCTGCACGATTGCGGCAAATCGAAGTGCAGCTGTCGTTCCAGTTCTCACTTTGCGGGGAATGAGGTTTGAACGCAAGACGAAACGGCAAAAAAAAGGGCGCAAACCTGCCTACTGGAGTGTGCAAAGAGAGGATCGTTGGCGAGACGGCTGGAAGGAAGTCGAGGCCGGCCGGCCGGGAAAATCCTGGTTGGAGCGACGTGCACCACGCGGAGCAGTGGCATGGCAGGGCAGGCAGTCCCATGCCCACCCCAGAAACGAGGGGCACGCGGCTGCTGCCACGGCTGCCTCAGCTGCGGATGTATTGCATCAGGGAGCTGAACCACACGGAGACCAGGATGACCAAAAAGACGGCCGTGGCGATTCGAGGAAGCCAGCGGCTGTCGTATGCGCCGTCCGAGAGGCGCCTGCAGCAGCCACGCACACTGTCAGCCTGCCTGCTCTCGCCGTCATCGCTTTCATTCAAATTCCTGCAGCTCAACACTCTGAAGGCATCGATGTCTTGCAACTCGCACAAGGGGGGCGCACTTGAGCCGCTCGCCTCGCGAGTGGAATTCCCAAGTCGCCATCACTGCCAGCGCAATGGCGGCGGCCAGTACCAGCAAGCCGACGACTCGCACCGCGATTGCGGGCCGCTCGTATGGGGTCCCCCACTTGCGGTGGGCGTCGCCCGCCAGGCCCAGCGAGGCGGCGGCCAGGCCGCCCATCGTGACAGCTATCGACAGCCTGCAGGTTGAGCCTTCATTCAGGGTCCTTAGACTCTGTTACGGTCTTTAGACTCTAATGGCCGTAGACTACATCGCGTTGGCTTGAGCATAGTTAGCTAGCTGATATCAAAAAAGTCCTTGGTCAGAAACGTGCCAGGAAAGCAGCTTGCGGGGCGTGGGAAGGGGCGTACCAGTGAAGGAAAGTTCGCTCAGAAGAGAAGAAGACCTTGGCGTCGCCCAGGCGGGCTGCGGTGGTGGGAGGACCGCCCGGCTCCGCCATTTTTTCTGTTGCGCCTCGCCTGCACGCTGCTTTAGGTCAGGTCGCAGTGGAACGAACGCCGGATGTATGAGCCATTATCTGCGAGCTCAGGTCTCTCCTTAGCCTCCCAGGCACGGCAGTTTTGTTTAGAGGTCGAGTGCAGAGAGCGGCAATCGCGCGTAGAGGCAGCTGTCGGTCCCCAGGCCGCGCGAACGACACGGCCGTCCTCAGATTAGGCATATGAAGGCGCAGGCTTCGCTAATGGCGTGCTGCATGGAGGCCACGCTCGCCTGTCTGTCGCGTTCTCGCGCCCGATCCACCGCCGACGGCCGCGAAAGCCCCCTAGGACGCCGACGCGCTTAACACGCCGCTGCTGGTCCTCACAGTAGTCTCTGATCGTCCTCAGCTAGGCCCTTTTAGGTGGCACTAGAGGTAGCGGATGATCCCGGCGATGCGGCATGAGGCCGTTCGGCAGGCTCGGACCGCTGGGGCCAGGGGACGGGTCGGCGGTTTGGGCTCAGCCTATGGGCCGAGACTTGGTATGCAGCAGTGCAGCGTGCCGCCAAGAGCAGGTGCGGGGCGCTCGGACCGAGCCCAGAGAAAAGGTGGCCGCAGTCAGTGGCGGTTGGGCATGAACATGCCACAATAAACGAGCGGTATGGCGGACAGGCGAGCAGGTGAAAGATGCCTTTTTTATGCCTTTTTTTGCGCGACGCACGGAACGGCCTGATTTCGCAGCGCGAGAAGTCGCAGGCGCGGCAACCGCCTGCTTGTGCGCGCGGAAACCAGAAACCAGAACTTTAAGCCTGCCGCGCTGCAGGGCAGCCGCGCGCACGGCCCAGCGGGACATCGCCCGTCAAGCATCGAGCACGAGTTTCTCGTCGCACCATGCAGATTAAGCAACGCGGATCGGCTTAAGGGGAAAAGAGGCTCGAGAACAGCGCTGCAGCCTGCGCGGAACGCGTCCGGAACGAAGCATGCGCGGATTCAATGCACAGAGGGGCGCGGCTGCGTCTTTCATATGGTCGCCTTCCTGCACTTCCCCTGTCTCTGGGTACCGCACACGCATCAACGAAACACAGATGAGAGCACGATGTGGGAGACAATGGGCAAGGAGGGTCTGCCCCAAGCATTTGCACCTCGCAACGCAGCGGCACAACTTGCGCTGCTGCCAGCTTGCAGTAGCAGCAGCAAGCTTGACCTTCCAGCCACGCAGCCGCGCCCGCAGGCGGGCGCCGAGATCCCTGCCCCCCCGGATTGCAACAACGACGGCGATCTCCTAGCGCTGCGTCGCCCCAGCCGGATGTGCGTACCCTGTACACGCCTTATGGGCGCAGTTTGATCGCCCGGGCGCGCTGGAAGCGCCGCTGGCGAGGTATCGCGGTCGTTGAGGTGGCATTGGCGTTGCCGGCCGGCGCGCTGAGCGATGCTGGCGCACGTGACGTGCAGGAAGTTCGGCAAATACCTGGAGGAGAACCTGCGCCAGCAGTGGCGTCAGCACTATGTCGACTACAAGTCGCTGAAGGACCTGATCAAGCACTCTGTCGAGGAGCTCGAGCGCGTTGAGACGAGCCGCCTGTCCTTCTCGCCGCGCACGACGAGCCTGACGATCCAGCGGCCCGATCGCGGCAGCAAGAACTCGGAGGAGGTCTTCTTCGAGCGCCTGGAGAAGGAGGTGCTGTGCACATGGCCCATCCCTCTCTGCCCGTACCCGCAGCTCTGGCTGCAGCGTGCCGATCTCGTTTCCGTCGGCCACGACAGGTTGAGAAGGTCAACCGCTTCACCGGCAACGAGGTCCAGGCGCTGAAGAAGCGGCTCAAGGCGCTGCGGGATGCCGTGCGCGCCGACAAGGACAAGAGCAACAATGCGGCACTGCTCGAGGTGCCTCCCCGCCTCAGAGCCTTTTGCAAGAGTGCCTGGAGGCCTTGAAGCCCCTTGGACGCGAGCAGCTTTAAGCGCACGGCGCTGAGGCGGCGGGCATGCCGCATCGCCACAGGAGGCGCGCAAGATCGGCGACGAGTTCCTGGCGCTCGAGAAGTATGTCAACCTCAACTACCTGGCAAGCTTCTTCTCCCC
Organism: Trebouxiophyceae sp. KSI-1; assembly: GCA_003568905.1. Taxonomy (NCBI): domain Eukaryota; kingdom Viridiplantae; phylum Chlorophyta; class Trebouxiophyceae; species Trebouxiophyceae sp. KSI-1. The sequence continues at coordinate 12,743 of BHFV01000808.1, forward strand.
CAAAGACCGCTTGGCTGGGCTTTGGCTGCAAGGCGGCCGGCTGAGCTGTCCGCTTGCCCGCTTGGCAGGGCTTCCACAAGATCCTGAAGAAGCACGACAAGATGCTGCCGCACGCGCCGTGCCAGCAGTTCTACGTGGCCCACCTGCACCACCAGCCGTGGGTGCAGGTGCCGCCCCCCGCCCTCCTCCCCAAATCTCTTGTTAGCCGGGCTGGCTGGCAGCGGCCGGCTGCGGGGAGCTCCATCCTCAGCGGCTTGGCCACACTCCAAGCGGCAACACTCTGGGATTGCAGTGGGAGCGGGGCCAGCACAAGTGTGCGGGCGCAAGTGCACTGCACAAAGCACTCTCCCGGCGACAGCCGCTCGCCGCCGTCCCTGCACCTCGCACAGGCGCAGCGGCGGGAAGTTCGAAAGCTCCGTAACTCCTCCCCTCGGATCTGAGACCGTAACTGCCGCACGCGCAGGGCAACTACAGCCACCTGCTGGTGCAGCTGAGCAACGTGTACAGTCAGCTGCGGGGGGACACGACCGGCGTCAAGAACGAGGACTCGGCGCAGGCGAGCCGCCCCTCCAGCCCCCTCCCTCCTGCCCCCGGCGGCAGCCTGCCCGGGCGCCCCCCTCGCAGCCCCCCTTTGCAGCTCAATCACAGGAAGTGCGCTGTGCCGAGAGCTGCTCTCTAGGAGCGGCACGGGGCGGCTCCACCCTCCCGCCCTTGCCCGGCTAAGACCGCAGCTGCGGGCCCCCGGGCTCCGCAGCTGCGCCCTTTTTGATGATACTGCGCCCGCCAAGCCGCCCGGCCGCAGTCCCTCCGACCACACCTGTAACTCCCGCCTCCGTAACTTCCCATTCCAGTGGCCTTCCTACGCCCCCCCCCCCTTGACGTCTTCCTTAATCGCCCCTCCTCCCGCCTCCCGCTGCGGCTCGTAACTCCCGCCGACCGTAACTCCCACCGGTGATTCCGTAATGATGCGTTGTATCATTCAAGATGCGCGAGAAAGCAAAGCAGAGCGACCAATCTTGCCAACTGACATCGTCAGATGGGGAGAAGTACGCAGGGCTTCGTGCGCTCGACCACCAAGTACTGGGTCCGCACGACCGACGTGTCCACCGTCAAGCACCACATCCTGCAGCACCTGCCGGTCTTCCAGTACGACGCGGGCGACGAGAACCAGCAGGACGCGCAGCTCATCAACTCGGTCTACTTCGACAACTCCTCCATGGAGCTCTACCACGGGCGCCTGGACAAGCGGCCCAACGCGATCGCGCTGCGCATCCGGCACGGCCCATAACCCCGCCTGCGCCCCTCGGCACAAGTGACTCGGCAAAGCGCTCGGGGATTCTCTCAACCCAGAGACGGCCTGCGGGGGAAGAGGGGGGGGGGGGGACCTGCTGGGAGACTGGCATGCAGGCTGCAATGTTGGGAAAGGGGGGGGCAAAAAGACGTGAATCGAAATGCTGTGGCATCCCCGCTGCCATTGTGCCGCAGCAGCTGGGCCTGAAGGCAAGGCACGCCGTGTCCAGCATTCCTTTTGAATCGCAACGAACAGGCGCCTGCAACTCTCTCTGCTGAAGATGGTCTCGCGTGTTGCCCAAGTCAAAGATCGATTCCTCTGGCCTCGTTCCTGGAGGGCCCGGCAGCCCCAGAAAGGCCAGGCTGTCGCGCCCCGGACCTGGATAATGCCAGGCTGTCTCACCGCCCCCCTCTGCTCGCCAGGTGGTACGGCGACGGCGAGCCGCGGACGTGCTTCATTGAGCGCAAGACGCACCGCGAGTCCTGGAAGGGGGAGGAGAGCGTCAAGGAGCGCTTTGTGCTCCGCGAGGAGCAGGTCGTCCCCTTCCTGACCGGGCAGCTGACGGTCGAGGAGGCCGCGCAGCAGCTGCGTGACAAGGTGCGGCCCCTCCCCTCCTGCAGGGCCGGCTACGTTTGCTCCGCGTGGAGCGCCTCCCTGTGCTCCGCGTGGAGTGTTTCAATGTGCTCCGCATGGAGCGTTTCCCTGCGCTCCGTGCGAGGCATCTGCATTCGCTCCGCACGGAGCGCCCTCAATTGTGCTCCACGCGGAGCGCCCTCGATTTGTGCTCCGCGCGGGGGGCTGCTGCCTCTGGTGCTCGGGCCAGCAGCCGCGAGGCGA
>BHFV01000809.1:0-14863 GCA_003568905.1 Trebouxiophyceae sp. KSI-1
GCCGCCTCCCAGTCGGCGGGGCCGCCCCGGGCGGAGCCGGCGTCGCTGCCGTGGAAGCTGCCGCGCCGCCCGCCGCCCCGTCCGCCGCGCCGCCCTCCAAAGCCCTCCGGGCCCCTGCCGCCGGCATCCCTGTGCGGCCGCCGACGCACCTCAGCCCCCAGCTGCGCCCCGGTGGGGGTCCAGAGCCAGGGCGGGTGCGCGCCCGAGCCAGGGCTCCCGGCCTCCACCCCTGCCCCTGCCGCCGCCGCGGCCGCCGGCATAGCCGGCCTCGTAGCCGCCGTCGGGGCCGCCGCGTCCGTAGCCGTTGGCATAGCCGCCCTCGTCCTGGCCCTGCCGGCACCCACCCAGTGGCGCTCACACCCGGGCCGCGCTCGGCAACGCATGCTGGCCGCCGCCGCGCAGGGGCAGGGGCGCACGTAAAAGCCGCCGCGGCCACGGCCGCCGCGCCCGCGCCCCCGGTTGCTGCGCTCGAGGAAGCCCTGCGGTCGCGGCCGCAGCAGGCTCAGGCCGCCGCAGGCCGAGGCGGAGGCAGCACGCCAGCCTGCTCTGCCCCCCGCCCCTGGCTGGCATGCCCGGGAAGCGGTCGGAGGCGGGGCTCGCCTGGTAGTCATCCTCCTCGGGCGCCTTGTCAAACATGTCGTGCACCCACGGCTTGTCGTCGCCCTCCTCCCACACCTTGCGGCCCGGCCGAGCAGGTCGCCTGCGGCCGCGATTGGCGCTCGTGTCTGCCTCCGAGGGACTGCCCGGTGTGCGGGACTGCCTGCCGCATGCGGGCTGGCAGCCTGGCAGTTTGGAGGCAAAGGGCAGGGGGGGCACCGTTTGCCCGCGTCCTCGTCGAAGCGGTCGTCATGCATCCAGAAGCGGCCGGGAGGCACGTCGAACGGCCGCAGCTCCGCCTTGCCGGGCGGCCCCTCGCCATCCTCGCCCTCGGCAGCCTTGCCTTCCTCCGCAGCCTCACGATCACTCTCGCTGCCGCTGCCGCTGCTCCCCTCCTGGGAGGAGGCCGCCAGCGCCTCCCAGCCGCTCACGGCCGGCCGCTCCGGCTCATCCACATCCGGCTGGCTCTCTGCTGGAGCAGCTTCTGGCTCGCCGCCCTGGCTGTCCTCCTCTGAGGCTGCTGCCAGCCACTCGTCGACACCCGCCCGGGGCTCAGGCTCGGCTGCGGGCGCTGCCACGGGCGGACTGCGCCGCTCGGCTGGGGGTCCTGCAGCACAGGAGTATTGGAAGGGTCCCAAGGTTGTTGCTGGTGTGCACCGACGCTGGAACAAGGCGAAGGGGAGCCTCTGACCTGGCCGGTCATCGACTGCGCCTGCCTTCTCCGCTCCATCGGGGGAGCCCTCAGCGGATGTCCCGGCAACCTCCCCTGCAGATTGCGGCGCCAGCATTTTGCTCCTGGCGCGGCGCCCAGCACCCTGGAGCGCAGATCTGCTCCCCAGCGCGCGCCGCAACGCATGCTCCCGTGCCGCCGCCCGCCCGGTGAACTCCTCGCTGCCACCCGCCAGCCAGAACATCCAGAAACATGTTCTCACGCGGCAAGCTTGCCCAGGCGCGTCAGGCGCTTGCGAGGGGAACGCAGAAAGCCAGATCACCTGAGGCGTCCGCGTACTCGGAGGCCTCGCTATCGCTCAAAAAGTCCTCCTCCTCGCTGCTGGCCGCCTCGTCGTCGCTAGCCGCCCGTCGCCGCAGCGACATGCTGATGTGTTTGAGCCTCTTGCCTCACACCAGCCGGGTCACCATCCCTGTTTCAGGGCTCATGTGGCTCAAACACCATGGGTCTCTGAAAGCAGTCACCAGCAATCATATGAAGTGCTGCCAGCATACGTGCCTGTGGGCTAGTGCGAAGGTGCGGCAACGGTGCAGGCACACGAGGCGAGGCGCGCTCGCTCGTGAAAGGTGTTGCAGCTCGCTTTACACACGCGCAGACTGCCCCGCACAGCACGATGGCCGGCCGAGCAGTGGCGTGCTGCTGCCTCTGGGGCAGCGCGGCTCTCTTGCAACGTGATGATCAGGGGGCCAAAAAGCTTCCGTCTGCAAGGGAGGGGCGTACTCGACTCGCCCGTGCCACCGACAGCAGGCAAGAGGCGCTGCTAACAGCGGGCAGGCGGGGCCCGCATGCATACGGGGAGACCGCCCCCGGTCCAAGAATTGTAAAGGGGATAGCAAGGTCAAGCCAATAGTGCGCCAGCGGCGAGAGCGCGCGGCAATCAAAGGGGACTCAGGGGGGGGCGCAGACGCAACGCCCCCGCTGGATGTCTCAATCTTCTGGCTGCGGCGCCGACAAGCTTCAGGCCGCCCGCCGTCTGGGGGAAGCGAAAAAGACAGCATGCTCAGGTGCAGCCAATTTGCAGACGAGAGCAGCGTGCCGGCTACGGGGGAATGGGTCCGCGCTCCGCTGTGGCCGTCTGCCCAACCCTCCCACTGCATCACCAGCGGCGCGGGCAGGACAAGGCCCAAAACAACAGGCCAGCCACACATGCCTGGCCGGGCTCACACAAATGCGCCGCGCCGCCACTGGGTCTGGACCTGGAGACACCGTTCCCCCGGAAGTAACTCGGGGGCAACGAATACGGAAAGAATTACGGCTGATCAAGGACACCCGTCGATGTTGTTGACACCCGCCCATGCGCCTGGCCAGGCTTGTGTGGAACCCGCACAGCGGCCAGGGCGGCGCTCCGTGCGCGGCCAGCGCCGTCGCGCGGCTAGGCAGCCGGCTGATCCGCTCCCCTGCTTCTGCCCGCCGGCACCCGCCCACGCTGCAGCCAAAACGGGGGGCGCATGCGTCAGCAGCCCGCCGGGCCGAATTCGAAACCGCGGCACGGCACGCATGTTCCGGACGGGGCTGTCAGCCACGCAGAATCCGAGCAGAAATTCCCCAGCGATGCTTGGAACTTGGTCAACGCACGGACAGCACCGTGGCAGGCCGCGCCGGACGGCGCCGTGAGCACGGTGCGGCTGTGCTGCCAGGCGGAGGCAGTGGCTACAAGAGCGATCAAACAAGCGGGTCCGATGCGTGGCAAGCGCCGGCAAACCGGTTGCGGCCCGCCGCGTGGAAAAGCGCTCACTGTAAGCGGTCATTGTGAAATGCGGCAATCGCGGGCCGCACCTTCGACAGCGGCGCGCCGGCGCCGGGGTTATCGAGTCTTCATGGCTGTAGGCCACGGATCGCGCGGTCAGGAGGGCGGAGGCGACTCCACGCCGCACCTGCAGGCCCAACATCACTCGAGCGCGTGAGGCCTAGGTCCACCCCGGAGGCGCGCATTGGGGCCGCCACCGCGCGGAAGCAGCTCTTAAGGCTACGACAGACCCGAGTGCGCGGCGTTCGGGCGGGCGGTGTGCCAGACCTGCTGGTATTGGCGCGTGGCATCTGAGCGGCTGCCGGCCGGAGGCCACGACGCGGCCGTCGCAGCCGCACGGCGGCGGCATGTGTTCCGCGTGCAGCCGGCTGGGAGGGAAGGAGGTCTCGGCCGAGTGGGCTGGCCGGGGGGGCCGCTGCCAAAACGGCAGCGATTTCTGGCGCAATCGGCCGCGCGCCACATCTTAACAGCAGGGTGACAAGGAGGGCTTGCCCCCGCCATTCAAACCCAGCTGTCCCGCTACCTGGCTGACGCTGCAAGACGCGGCACCACAATAGAGGGTGGAGCTGGCTGGTCTGCATCCTTGGGCCACTGGAACCTTTGGCTGCTCATAGTCGTTCGTTACACAACAGAAGAACCATGCGGCCATGTGGCCTCATGGCCGGCCTGCATGCGTTTGCGGCACCAGCACAACGGGAGGTGGCAGCATCAGCACAGGCACGCAATAGGATAATTGAGCAGCAATGTGGTCCACACCAGCGATCAGTCGGGCCAAAGAGGAACGAGGGCAAATGTCCCGGAACCAGCAAGTTGTCAAAAGACAAGAGAGGCACCAGGAATCAAGCGCTCGGTCCTTAAGAAGAACCTGCTAGACCAGGAAGCGAATGATTATTCTCGAAAAGCAGGTGCTGTACTTATGGGCGAAGGTTTATCTGTTCAAGAGGGTAGTTCAGTTCGTGCAACTGGTAAAATTGCTCAAATTGGAGTTGGAGATGCTTAAGCAGGCAATCGTCTACGAATAGGAGGCGATTGCTCCACACCGCACTCAGCATCTGATGCCAGGGGCGCTGGCAGGAGAGCTGCAGATTCTAGGCAGGACATAACGGGGCCATCAGACCATGCCGGCCACCTTGGCAAAGGGGGTGTAGGCCAGAGGGGCGCCCTCGCGCAGGAAGCGGCGGGAGGCCATCATCTTGGCGCGGGTGGCGGCCATGCTGGGCTGCTCGCCGGAGCCGGCCTTGGCGACGGTGCGCTTGCCGAACAGGTTGTAGGAAAAGTCGGTGCCGAAGAGGCTGGAGACGACGTAGTCCTCGTCCTTGCCCTCGCCCAGGAAGGCGGTCTGCGGGGGCGCAGCAGGCAACCAGCTGGTCAGCTTTGGGAAGGCGAGTGAAGCATGGCAGCCAAGCCTGCCAGACTGGCATGAGCAAGCAACAGGATGAGAGTGGCAGCGGGACGACACGCAAGCAGGGGCTGACTGAATCTGAAGCGGCAAGCAACAGGGGGAGATGCGGCGCACCGAGAGCTCCTTGGGCAGCAGGGCAGACTCGGAGTACTTGGCGTTCTGGCCCAGCACGCCGTGCAGCTGCGTGACCGCCAGAGCCTCCAGGTTGGCGGCCGCCTCAAAGTTGAGGTGGGCGCGCGCGACCTCCTTGACGATGGGGTCGAACTGCTTGGGCGTGGAGTAGAGCACCAGCTGCAGCAGGGAGGAGCTGGCGGTGATGGCAAAGCCGTAGCCGGCGCGGTACCTGCACGGCGGAGCGGCAGCATCAATCAGTTGCTGACACATGCCATGGATGATCATCTTTTCAATGCAAGAGCTGAAGCACCGCCGGTAGGGCAACAAGCGGGGCTTCTGAGGAGAGCAGGAGGAGGCGCACTTCTCGACGGTGATCTGGACGCCGTGGGGCTCGTCGTACTCCGCCTTGTAGCCGTTGTTCTGGCTGAGCTCGCCGGCGACGTCCTGGCCGTTGATGGAGGCTGCAGCAGCAGGCGCAGGAGGTTGGGAAGGCTGACTGCCAGGGTGCGAGGGAAGTCGGCAGATGGAAGTTGAGTGAGGGCTGTACCAGTCACGTTGCCCTCCTCATCGATGCTCATCTCGACCTTGGTCTCAAACATCTGGAGGCCGAACGAGGTCATGAAGGTGCCCAGCGTCTTCTGGCCCAGCTGGCTGCAGTGAGCAGGCCGCAGGGGGTCAATAACGAAGGCCGCTTCTGGCTGGGCAATGCTGGTGGCAGAACAGTGTTTGCAGAGGAGAACGCACTCGATCTTGTGGGGGCCCTCGCTGAAGAGCGCGTTCAGCTGGTGGTCCTGCTCGGTGATGATGTTGAAGATCTTGCCGGCGACGCCGTCAAAGTAGAACACGCGGCCATCAAGGCCGGTGAATTGCGGGTCGCCCTTGCCGCCGCCNNGAGGTCAGTCGCTGCAACCAACCAAAGTGACGAGTCAGGTTCAGGCCAAGATCACGGTGCCGAGGGAGGATGGAAGCCGGCGACAGGACAGTGTCGGCATCCGTCGTCGTCGCCGCCGCCCCCCCCCCCCCCCTCTTCCCACACACGCACACCGCGCAACGAAGGCTGAGCCGGTAATGGCTTCAAACGGATGCGGTCAGCGCGGAAATGCAAGAGATCGCGGCGCAAGAGCGAGGCGGAGCGAACGCTAAAGCTGCTGGTGGGCGCTGCGTAGTTCCCATCGTAAGAATTCCCGTGGCGAGGTGAGGGGGGCATGGCGCCCGCAGGCCTCGCAGCGCTGCGTGCGCGCTGGTAAGTGTACTTGAAGCTACTAGTCCAGGGGATCAAGTGCGCACCGGAGGCGGCGGCGATGCAGGCCAGCAGGAGCAGGGCGGTAGCGGCGCGGGCCATCGCTGCTGGTGGCGCGGGCTTGTTGGCGGGCTGGCAACGCAATACGGGCGAGCACAAGCTGCGCGACCGTCGGAGAGCTGGAAGGCCGGGAGCTGTGCGTCGCCGATGCGATTGCCGATGGACTGCGATCTCTTTGGTTTCGAAAGAAAACAGAGGGGGGCGCCGAGGGGGGCGCAGTGATTGCTGCCGATCAACGGAATGCAGGGGGCCGGGGTGGCCGAAGTCGGCCAGGAAGTCGGCGCTGTTGTAGGGGAGCCGCGCGGCACTCGATGATCTGCTCCTCCGGCGCGATCAGCACGGGGACATGCGCACCCGCCAAGCGCTTGCCTTTTTCCTCCCCGTCGCCCTCTGACGCCAGGCAGAAAGGTGTTTGCGGAGGGCAATGGCCTTCTCACGAGGAATTCTTCCTCGCCCGGCCTCTCCTTGTCAACTGCAGCAGCTCGAGGAAGAAGGGAGGGTGTGGAGTGAATGGTGGCTGAAGGGAAAGCAGCGGTGAGCCCAGCGTATCGGTTCATCGCAGCAGGCCCAACATAGAACTGAGAGCCGGGGGCTGCCTTGGTGGACTGAAGGGCTACAGCAGAAGAAACCACCAGCACTGCGTCGTGCGAGTCACAACAGCTGATCTGACACCAACGGCAGCAGTCTCAGGATGTCTGCTAGCCGGTGCATGGGCAGGTCTTGCAGCTGCAAGAAGCTCAGTCAGAAAGGCTCAGCACAGTCACAGTTGCAATTCATAAGCTCCGCCGCCCCATCTCGGCCCCCTTCAGAGAGCTCAGCGCTGCAGCTCGGCAGGCGTGCTTTGCTGCTTCCTCTCTGCTGCGCTGCCGCCGGGCTCCCTGCCTCGCTCCGAGCGCTGTGGCGGCCTGCAGGGCCCACTCGGCTCCACAGCCGACCCTGCCGCCGCCCCCTCGCGGTCCCCCTTGTGAAGCACAGTGCTGCAGCCCAACAAACACGCTTTGATTGTACTCACTGCTGTGCGCCCGTCGGCTGCAGCACGCAGCTCTCCAAGGAGGGCTGAGAACAGTTCCATACATCCTGCTGCCGTCTTCATTGCGTCAGGCTGCACTGCTGAAGTGTGGGATGCATACTAACAAATGGGCAAGGCTGGCTTGGCAGTGGTTACAACCGCTGCTGGTCGGCTGGTGGACCAGCACCGGTTTATCCATGCTCCACAAGGAGACCGTGCAGGACAATAAAGGACCGCGCACGCGAAGGAGAGACACACAACAACCAGTTAGTCAGATCAGCGGGCGACACCGGAACAACTGGCAAAACAAATGGATTGTCTCTCTCTCAGTCCAGACAGCAGAGTACACGCGCGCAAAATCAGGCCGCACACCAGCGGAACGATAGCCTGCCTATCCTGGCAGCCTCACGGCTGAGACTGCAGTGCGGCGGCGACGGGGCAACAAGCATGTCGCAGGCCTCAGGGCCAAGCATGTCCCCAGGTCTCACACCGAGCGGCAGTGCAGAGCACCAACAAATGCCTACAGTGCTGCACTTAGACCAGGCCGGCCACCTTGGCAAAGGTGGTGAAAGCCTGGGCGCCCTCACGCAGGAAGCGGCGGGAGGACATCATCTTGGCGCGGGAGGCCATGCTGGGCAGCTCAGAGCCGGCCTTCGCGACGGTCTGCTTGCCGAACAGGTTGTAGGTGAAGTCGGTGCCGAAGAGGCTGGAGACGACGTAGTCACCGTCCTTGCCCTCACCCAGGAAGGCGGTCTGCACAGGCGCAGCAGCCAGGCGTGAGAAGCTGCTCGGGAAGCAGAGGCAAGCGGGCACATACAGCAGCCTGGCAATCAGACCCACAGCGGCAGGCAAGGATGGCAGCAGGCTGTAGGCAGAGGAGACTCACCGAGAGCTCCTCCGGCAGCAGGGCGGACTCGGAGTACTTGGCGTTCTGGCCCAGCACGCCGTGCAGCTGCGTGACGGTCAGCGCCTCCAGGTTGGCGGCCGCCTCAAAGTTGAGGTGGGCGCGCGCAATCTCGTTGACGACCGGGTCAAACTGCTTGGGCGTGGAGTAGAGCACCAGCTGCAGCAGCGGCGACCGGGCGGTGACGGCAAAACCGTAGCCGGCGCGGTACCTGCACGGTAAGGCGGCAGGGGCAGGTCAGATCGTGTCATATTCGCAGCAGCCGTGGAGGTGGGCGTTCCAACGCAATCTGCTGAGCCACAAGAAGGCAGCAGGAAGGAGGCGCACTTCTCAACGGTGATCTGCACGCCGTGGGGCTCGTCGTACTCTGCCTTGTAGCCGTTGTTCTGGCTGAGCTCGCTGGCGACGTCCTGGCCGTTGACGGCAGCTGCAGCAGAAGCAGTGGCGTCAGCTTGGGTGACCGCCTCGGCTTTTTCGAGGCGAGGCATGCCCAAGGGCCGTACCAGTCACGTTGCCCTCCTCATCAATGCTCATCTCGACCGTGGTGTTGAACATCTGGAGGCCGAACGAAGTCATGAACGTGCCCACCGTCTTCTGGCCCAGCTGGCTGCAGGGGAGCAGGCCGCCGGAGGTCAATACTGGAGTGGCTGGTCGATGTTGACGGCAGAACAGTGTTGCAGAGGAGCGGTGGACGCACTCGATCTTGTGGGGGCCCTCGCTGAAGAGCGCGTTCAGCTGGTGGTCCTGCTCGGTGATGATGTTGAAGATCTTGCCGGCGACGCCATCAAAGTAGAACACGCGGCCGTCGAGGCCGGTGAACTGCGGGTCGCCCTTGCCGCCGCCCCAGCCGCCGTCACCGCCACCCCAGGAACCGCCATCGCCCCCGGCTGCAGGCACATCAGCACAGAGCTCAGGAGAGATGCAAGAGCTTGGCGGGTACGTGAACTCTATTTTGCCATCGTCGAAGCCTAGCAAGCAATGCTGACGATGAGGCAGCACTCAGCCGAGGCAGCACTCAGCCGAGGCGCTAGCGGCCAGCTATCGAGTGATCCACGCAATCAAGCCGTCCCGCACACCCCGCCGGTTGTTGTTTGCGAGGGAGGGGGCGCGTTCGCGGGGGGGGGCACGGGGCCGCGGGGGCCGGGGTTGCCCGCGAGAGCGGTTGGAGAGCGACGCAGCAGGAAACATGTCGCACACTATCTACAGTGCAAAGTGTATGCGCGTGATAGCGAGGGGGCGCACCGGCAACAGCTGCGATGCCGACCAGCAGGAGAACAGCGATGCTCGTGGCACGGGCCATTGCTGCTTCGGGTCCCCGACTGACTGCTGTGGGCGACAGCGAGTGCGAGTTGACTATGTAAGCTAGAGAATTCTGCGGCTGTTTCGGCTGCGCGCAGGTGTAAATCGGAGGGGGGCGGCAGAGGAATGAAAATGCGAAGGGGTGGCGGAGTGATCAGGAACGGAGGGACGGCACGATCACGAATGGGGGGAGAGCCGGAGGAGGAGACGACGACGCGGATTTTTATGACGGCGCGCAGGGAGTAGAAGGCAGTGCAGCACAGGCAGCACGGCAGGAATCCCAGGCGAGCCGGCATGCCGGCGATCAGCACGTTCCACGCTGCGAAATCTCCAGGCCAAGTTCCCGGCCACCTTCGGATATCACCGGCAATCATCGGCCCCTGTCTGACCTCAGACTGCGTCCAGGCTCGCCAGAGGCGGGCAAATCAATCGACTTCCCGCATCCCACCGGATGCAAGCATGATGCAGAGAATTGGGCAGCGACGTTGACCTGGCTATATGTAGAGCACTCAGTCAGGAGGCCAAGAACCCACCGTACAACTGCTAATGCCTGCTGGCTGCGCCACCCGATGGTCAGGGCGAGACACGTTTGCACACTTGCTCAGCACCACCGACACGGCCTCCTCCTTGCCAGCAGGCGCCTCAACTTGCTTGGCTTTCAGCAGTAAGAGACGTACCCGCACCAAGGGCTCAATGCTGTGAACCACCATCACATGTAGCAGGCGAGGGCTGCAGGCATGCCCAAGAGCAATCCTTGCGGTCGTGGCTGGGAAGAGCTTTACACACTCGTGCTGCGCAGCGCTCCGAGAGCGAGGTGGGTGCTGAAGCTTTCAATCGAGGCACGAATGCCCGCATTGAGGGCAAATCAGAGGGCAATCAGCGATCAGGGCAAGGCAAGAAGCCAACAGCTGCCAAAGGAATCACGCCTGCAGGACCACCAAGCTGTCTAAACGCATCCAAGTTCAGCAGTTGCAAGTCATCAGCAAACACACCGCTATGGGTTTCCAAGGCGCGAATCAGCGCTAGCAGCATGGGGGACAGCACGCACGGGAGGCAGACTGGACGCACTGCGCCTCACAGGGGGCGGCGTGCTGGAACAGGCTGCACTTGATCACACCCTGGGGGGGCAGCCTCAGACCAGGCCTGCCACGCGGGCAAAGGTGTAGAAGCTGACGGAGCCGTCGGCGTGCAGCAGGCGGCGCGACACGCTGAGCTTGATGGTGCGGCTGTCAATGCTGGAGCCGGAGCCGGCCTTGGCGACGGTGCGCTTGCCGAACAGGTTGTAGGTGAAGTCGGTGCCGAAGAGGCTGGAGACCACGTAGTCCTCGTCCGTGCCCTCGCCCAGGAAGGCGGTCTGCGGGGGGCGCAGCAGCCGGGCGTCAGTGGCAGCTACCAGTGCAGATGCATTCGGCTCGCCCAAGTACACACACCCACACAGGAGCGCGCCTGCACACAGCAAGCCGCAGAAGCAGGATAGGGGAGGAGGCGGACCTGGAGCTCCTGCGGCAGCAGCGCAGAGTCGGAGTACTTGGCGTTCTGGCCCAGCACGCCGTGCGCCTTGGTCACGACCAGCGCCTCCAGGTTGGCGGCCGCCTCGAAGTTGAGGTGGGCGCGCGCGATCTCCTTGACGACGGGGTCGAACTGCTTGGGCGTGGAGTAGAGCACCAGCTGCAGCAGCGGCGAGCGGGCGGTGACGGCGTAGCCATAGCCGGCACGGTACCTGCGCGGCAGGGCGGCGGGGGCAGGTCAAGAGGTCAGGCATGGGTTGTAGGGGAAGCACTTGGGTGGCAGGCAGGCAAAATAGGGAGAGCCAATTGCAGCTGGTGCGGAGCAAGCATGATGAGGAAGCGGGCAGGCGGCTCACTTCTTGACGGTGACTGAGACGCCGTGCGGCTCGTTGAACTCGGCCTTGAACATGTTGGCGTCCGTCAGCAGGCCGTCGACGATGCGGCCGTTGATGGCGGCTGCAGCAGAGGTCGGACCTTGGTAAACGCGCCTAGCAGCTAGGAGAGGGCGGGCCTGCGTGCAGGCTTGCAGGATGGTGACACACCAGTCACATCACCCTCCTCGTCGACGCTCATCTCGACCTTGGTGTTGAACATCTGGAGACCAAACGCGGTCATGAAGGTGCCGTTGGTCTTGTGGCCGAGGGAGCTGCGAGCACGCGAGTCGCACAGCTCAGTACTGAGGCGGGCCCACTTGGACTGGGGCAGGCAGGGCAGGCTGGTGCGCACTCGATCTTGTGGGGGCCCTCGCTGAAGAGCGCGTTCAGCTGGTGGTCCTGCTCAGAGATGATGTTGAAGATCTTGCCGGCGACGCCGTCGAAGTAGAAGGTGCGGCCGTCGAGGCCGGTGAACTGCGGGTCGCCCTTGCCGCTGCCCCAGCCGCCGTTGCCGCCATTGCCGCCATCGCCGCCGTTGCCGCCGGTGCCGCCAATGCCAGAGGAGCCGCCGTTGCCACCATTGCCGCCGTTGCCGCCACTGCCGCCAGAGCTGCCGCTGCCGCCGTTGCCGCCGTTGCCGCCATTGCCGCCGGTGCCGCCGAAGCTGCCGCTGCCGCCAGCGCCGCCGTTACCACCATTGCCACCGGTGCCGCCAATGCCAGAGCCGCCATCGCCACCGTTGCCGCCATTACCACCGGTGCCTCCAAAGCTGCCGCTGCCGCCAGCGCCGCCATTGCCGCCGGCGCCACCAGTGCCTCCAGAGCTGCCACTGCCGTCAGCGCCGCTGTTTCCGCTGGCACCACTTGTGCCTCCAAAGCTGCTGCCTTCACCAGTGCCTCCAAAGCTGCCGCCGTCGGTGCCTCCGAAGCTGCCACCGTCGGTGCCTCCGAAGCTGCCGCCTGTGCCGGCTGCAGTCGAAAGTATCACCGTGAGTGGCAAATCAAAAAGCGCTCGATCTGCAACCCGAGCTCCAGGCGCGGCCACGGCGCAAAAGCGGGACGCAGAATGCGAATAGTGAAGCGGATGACATCACAAAGCCACCAGCAGATCGATTTTGCTTTTCAGTAAGGCAACGCAAGCTCGTGAAGGGGGATGGGCGCGCATGCCGGACCGGGTGGCGGCGTGCGCAAGCGCGCGGCGACAGCCATCATCGGCGAACCACAGCTAAAAGGGCGAGCTGTTCACCGCAGGCAGGGGGGAGCGGGGTTGGCGGGCAGTTGACGCGCGAGAACTTTCGGGCGCCAGGATGGGATCTCCGCTTTGCGAGACACGGGAAGTGTGGCCGCGGCCGCTGAATTCTCAATGGGCGGACCAGAGTCTCGTTCATATTTTGAAAGGAAACGCACCGTGGGCGGTGGCGAGCAGACTCAACAGCAGCAGGACGGTCGCGGTGCGCATGTTTGCTGTTTTTTTTGCGCGAGGCGGACCCAGAAATGCGTGCGGGTAACTATGTGGAGGTCCGGCACGCAGATATGCAGCGAGCGACTGCGAGGATGCAGATTCTAGCGCTCGGCAGGGGCAGGTTTGGAAGGATACTGAATCCGCCCCCCACGTGCCGCGAAATCGATCAGGAGATCAACTCGCTTTTGGCGCGGAAGTTGTGAAAGAGTTGGTGGCAGCACTGTCAGACATACAACACCGCTTTCCGGCCACCGAGGACTGGATGTTGTAAACCGCCTGTGGTGTTGTAAACCACCACAGGCGAGGGCCACAGACAAAAAAGTGCAACGAGCCTGAGAATCGCCGAGGAAGAGTTTTTTGCACAACATTACTAGCTCTGCGCAGCAGCGCTACAAGAGAGCACGGCGAGTGCCCCACATTCTGCAGGGAAGGAGGGCTGCAGACATGCAAAAGTGCAACGGGACTAGCACAGTGATGGGTGAGAGCCTCTGGGTCGAGGAGAGCTTTGCACACTGACACTTTGTAGCGCCACAACTCTTGCAGCACTATGCATTGCAAGTTTGCTCACTCTTGCAGCGCTGCGAAGAGTGAGACAGGTGTATCGCCGCATGGTGGCAACGGAGTGCAAAGGATTGGGACGCTTGGTGAAAGCCTCAGGATCGTTGGGAGAGCTTTACAGCCCAGTGCTGTGCAGCGTTGCAGGTTCAAGGCAGGTGCAGGGGCTGGCAACTGCGGCACGACTTCAAGCACTGGGGACACCCCAGAGGGACATCAGTGATCACCAAAGCAAGGCAACATTAGCCGCCAAGGGGATCGAGTCTTCAGGCCGCAAAAGCTGTCTATGCGCATTCAAAATCAGCAGCAGCAAGTCGCGCGCACAGCCGCGTTCTGGAGGACCAAGGCTTGATCAAACATTCAGTCACACCAGCAACGCACACTGTTGTGGTCTGCTAGGCGCGCACGCGCTAGTAGCAGGGGGAAGAGCACACACACACACACTGGGGGGGCAGACTGGACACACCGCGCCTCACAGGGCGTGGCGTGCTGTCAGGCTGCGCTCAGCCCGGGGGGGGCAGCCTCAGATCAGGCCGGCCACGCGGGCGAAGGTGTAGTAGCTGTAGCTCACGGGGGCGTCGACGCGCAGCAGGCGGCGCGACGAGCTGAGCTTGGCGGTGCGGCTGTCGATGCTGGAGCCGGAGCCGGCCTTGGCGACGGTGCGCTTGCCGAACAGGTTGTAGGTGAAGTCGGTGCTGAAGAGGCTGGAGACGACGTAGTCCTCGTCCGTGCCCTCACCCAGGAAGGCGGTCTGCGGGGGGCGCGGCAGCCAGGCGTCAGTTGCAGCTACTGGTGCAGATGCATTCGGCTCGCCCAAGTATGGCACACACACAGGAGCGCGCCTGCGCACAGCAGGCCGCAGAAGCAAGGAGGGGGAGGAGGCGGACCTGGAGCTCCTGCGGCAGCAGCGCAGAGTCGGAGTACTTGGCGTTCTGGCCCAGCACGCCGTGCGCCTTGGTCACGACCAGCGCCTCCAGGTTGGCAGCCGCCTCGAAGTTGAGGTGGGCGCGCGCGATCTCTTTGACGACGGGGTCGAACTGCTTGGGCGTGGAGTAGAGCACCAGCTGCAGCAGCGGCGAGCGGGCGGTGACGGCAAAGCCGTAGCCGGCGCGGTACCTGCACGGCAGGACAGCAGCGGCAAGTCAGCTTGGGGGTCAGGGTTCATGGGCCCAATGCTGGCAGGCAGCCGCGCTGCAGACACCAGCTCAGTCACCGGTGGTGGGGGCTGGGTGGGCGGGGGAGAGCGCACTTCTCAACGGTGACCGAGACGCCGTGGGGCTCGCTGAACTCGGCCTTGAACATGTTGGCGTCGGTCAGCAGGCCGTCGACGATGCGGCCGTTGACGGCGGCTGCAGGAGCCGGCGGTCCAGGTTCAGTGCGCCGAGCAGCTGGGAGAGGGCGGGGCTGCACGTGCACTGGGAGGGAAGTAACGCACCAGTCACGTCGCCCTCCTCGTCGACGCTCATCTCGACCTTGGTGTTGAACATCTGGAGGCCGAACGCGGTCATGAAGGTGCCGTTGGTCTTGTGGCCGAGGGAGCTGCGAGCATGCGAGTCGCACAGGTAAGTTCGCGCCGAGGCAGGCCCATTGGGCTGGGGCAGGCAGGGCAGGGCGGCCGGCTGGTGCGCACTCAATCTTGTGGGGGCCCTCGCTGAAGAGCGCGTTCAGCTGGTGGTCCTGCTCAGAGATGATGTTGAAGATCTTGCCAGCGACGCCGTCGAAGTAGAAGGTGCGGCCGTCGAGGCCGGTGAACTGCGGGTCGCCGCTACCGCTGCCCCAGCCACCGCCACCGCCACCGCCGCCACCGCCGCCACCGCCGCCGCCGCCGCCACCGCCGCCGCCACCGCCGCCTCCGCCACCGCC
>BHFV01000810.1:0-14848 GCA_003568905.1 Trebouxiophyceae sp. KSI-1
GCACGGTGGTGGTGGGCGCTGCCAGCCGCGCACCCACGCCTGACGACACTGGGAAGGGCGCCCCGTGGTTGCGAGCGCCGACTTTGGTACCTGTGAGGAAAGCGCCGCTGGCCCCCCAGTGGTGGCACAGCACCCCGACGGCCAGCCACTGGCCCGGTGCGACGGCCAGGCCGTGGCGTTGCCCCTCATGCGCCCCGAACAGCCAGACGACCGGCCTCACAGGCTAATCAGCGCGCAAAAAAAAGGTGCTGGCCAGCAGTGGGGGATGCAGGGATGTCACTCTTCCCCGTGGGCGCGCGCCAGGCCGATCCATCGGCGTCCGCGCTCTGCCAGCAGCACCAGCAGTCCGCAGGGACCGGCGCCGCGCATGACAGGCCAATGATGCCGGCGCGGTGGCAGGCTGGGGATGATGATGGTGATGGGCGCCATGCGCTGGGACCTTTATCGCCGCGTCTGTCGCACGATTTTCGTCTCCAGTGGCTCAGGAGCTCGCGTAGGCTCGCGGCCCGTCCAAATGGGTGCAGGAGCGCGAGCCGATCGCGCATTCTGAGGCGATTGGTACCAATCTGGTGCCTGGCGGCGCTCCCGACCTCCAAAACCTCAGGAATCAAAAGCAAAACGTCAAATACACGCTGCAAACGGTCGGATTCGAACCGACGCCCCCGAAGAGACTACGACCTGAACGTAGCGCCTTAGACCGCTCGGCCACGTTTGCCTTTTTGACGTGAAAATCTTATTTTCCAGTGCATAATATACTTCCAGGAAAATCCCACAAAACAATGGCACCAGGAAGCAATTAGTGCGGGTGCGCTTGCAGGAGGCCTGCCAGAGATCGCTTGCAAGCCATGGCGTCGCAAGCAATCGGGATGTGCGGCTGCTCCGCAGTTGAATGTTGACACCACGCATGCATGTAATGCGTGCCGACATCCTGCAGCAGCCAGCCGCAGTCCTGGCAAGATCTGGCTGCCACGGGCACCCCCATGCAATGCTGACCTCGGAGGCAGCTGCCTCCGCCGGCTGGGGCGCTCAGCGCCGGTCCCAGCCAGCAGTGCTTCGTGGGCCGCCGGGGCGGCCGGAAAGGGAGAGCTGCGGGGCAGTCTCTGTACGCTCTGCGGCCGCCAATCTCGGCACGACGAAGACCCTGGCTTGATGGGGTCGACAGCAGCACCAGCAGCAGCGCGCCAGCCGCTGGCCGGCGGCGGCGAGCGTCACTGCGTACTGTGGCTGTCGGGCTGCGGCAAGAAGTGGCGGTGGTGCGCTTGCCGGCAAGCGCGCACACATGCAACGGACAAGATTTCACGATGCTGACAGTCTTGCACATCGCTTCATCGGTCTCCTGCTGCTAACTAACGTCAGCAGTACCTGCCAAGTACAAGTTCATTCCAGGCGGGGACATTGCCGCCCTGCTAGTCCGCCGGCTACACATCGCATAGCTGCTGACGAGCCAGCTCTGTTAGCGTTGTGTTTGCATTCCAGGGATCCCGTGTCTAAGAGGGCGGCTCTTTCAGGCGGCCGCAGGGCAAGAAATGCGCTGCCAGGTACCGTCAGGTGCTGCTCTGTTTCAAAAACAAAAACTCTGGGACGAGCCGGCGGCACAAAAACTGCCCTTCACGCTGCTCTCTGTCGCCGAGCGCTCATCCATACTTATCAATAGCGCTCATCTGCCGGGGGGAAAAGGCAGTCGCAAGCTCGGCGGTCGCGGCCGCGTGCTGGTCTGAAGTCCGTTTGGCTGCGCCCGCCAGCCGCGCCTTCTTCTTGACTGCGCCAGCTGCTGCTATTACCTCATTGCGCCTGTCTGCTGCCTGACCACCAAGACAACGTCCTCAACCTTTCCCTACGCCTCGCTGCGTAGCGCCTGCCTGCCGCCGTCGACCTGGATGGCTTAGTTCGCGTTATTTCCCGCTGCTGCGACCGCTTCCCCCGCAGCCACTCGCAGCCAGCGACGCTGCCGCCGCCAAGAGCAAGGCGCGTGGCTCGCTCGACCATACACCACAGGCCAGCTCGGCCCAGGCAGAGGTGCCCCACTAATGCTGGAGCTCAGTGCAGCCAACTACAGCCAACCCAGTCTCCTGCCGGTAACAAGCTGCTGCTTGCTCTAGCTTGCTCGCACCTCTCATGAGAGGTGCGCACCGCTCATGAGTATAGCTGATCAGCTATACTCAGCAGCAGGCACTCATCATCTAGCTCGTCAAACTCCTTGGAATTTGACTGTCGTGCAAGCCAAGCTGTGTCTTTGTCTAAAACAGCGTTGCTGGCTGCTCCCTTTGTGCCGGGATGTTGGCCATGCATGCAGCTGCTGCTGCCGCCAGCTTTAGGCCGACTAAGGCCGACATGGGCCTGTTCTGGTGCCGTGAGGAGGTCGCTCACTTGTTATCCACTTCATTCCTCCGCAGGGCGGCAGTGCAGGAGGACCGCGCCCCGGTGGGGCGCCTGCAACAAGATACTGCAAGAATGATGCTCTTTTCCCAGGGAAGCCGCCTCTTCTGGCACGCACATTCAGCAGTGCAGCGCCTGCGACGTCAGATTGCTTGCCGGCTACTACTTTGCCATCCATCAGGCAGGGCAACCCCAGCTCAGAGGTCAGCCTGGCTAAGTGATTGCAGCCTAGCCACTGGAGAAGGTGCTGACCCGCCTCGACTAATAAACATAGAAAAGCTGCGCTGCCTTCCTGCTGGCTGTGGGGCGGTGCTGCGTGACACCTGCAGACCTCGCCCCGATAGAGACGTGCAGGATGGGCAAATCATCCTGGGGCTGACCATTAGCAGACGAGCCAGGCTCCTTCTCTCCCACCATGGCTGCTGCCCGCGCTTCAGGGTTGCTCCTGGAACTCAAGAGCGTGGCCGGGAACGGCAGCAGGCGGACGCTGCTCATCTGCGCATACCTGGAGCATATGCTACCGCTGGGGAGTGCGCTCTGGGGCCCCTCGGAGACGGGCTTCTCAGCTGGGTGGCCTCATAGTCGCAATGCCTCAACGATCAGCAGGTCTGCTGCCCTGCGAGCAGCAAATGCAGAGCGAATTGCCAGTAGGGAAGCTGTAGATAGACAGCGCTGGAGGCCAGACGGATCTGCAATCTGGGCCACTGATGAGCTGCTCTTGTTGGTGAGTCTGACACTTTTCCAGGATCTCGGCTGCCACTTGCAGCGGCGGGGCCCTCCCGACAGTGCTGCCAGCTTGCTAACAATCGCGGGAGCATTTTTGAAGCTGAGAGCATCCCTGCGACAGGTGCCCCTGGACCAGACGCAGAACGGCCTGGCACTCCCGAGGCCCTGCAAGACATGCATGTGGAGGAGTGAGATGAAGAATTGCTGGAGTGCGGCAGCAGCGCTCATGCTTTTTGTTACCTGCTGCAAGACGTAGCGCGACGGGGATGCAGCAGCTTCTGCTGGATCATGTGCTCCCCCAGCTGCGCCCAGCAGGGTGACAGTCGCTCTTGCCTGCCTCAAAATATTCTCTCTAGTGCGTCTTAACACACAAAACTTCCTCGGTCAGATTTCACTGCTTGCAGTGCTACAACAGCGCTGGCAATTCGCAGAGCGAAGATGTTCTGCAATGATGTATGGCAGAGAGTGGTGGCATGCTGGCTCTGTCAGCGGTGGTGGGGCTGAAGACAACAAACGCAGCAGGCAACCGCAGACGAATGCGGGCATTGGCCATTTGTTGGAGCCTGCTCTCAACTTTTTTGCTTTCCTGCTGCGGCATGTCATGAAGTTGAACGGGTGCGAGTCTTGAGGCAAACTGTCCGACGTCATACCCCCTTGCTCTCCCGTATACTGTTAATTTTGTTCCCTTTCTTATGCGTGGGCCTGATCCTGCTGTCCGCACGCCGGCCCAAGCCGCTCAATGTAAGCCCCCTTTTGAACGCTGCTGTGCCGGTAGGCGCGCGTGCTCAGGCTAGCTCAGGCACCTGCCCTTGCCTGGCGCGCGGCGCAGTGCGCAGCAGGGGGGGCTTGCTGGTGACTCGTCCGCGGGAGAAGGACCTCGCTGCTCTCCGTGCTAGCACGCTGGTGAGGCTGCTGCCTCCGCCGAGCCCGAGCCAGGCGACGTGGAGCTGCGGTGCGACGAGCAGCTCTCAGCCAGCGACGCCGAGATGGCGGACGCCCCCGCCGCTGCCGCCGCTTTCCAGGGGAGCTTTCTTCTTCCAGCCTCTGGCCGCCCCTGCTGAGGCGGACATGGCAGGCCTTGCATATCCGCACAAGCCGAAACGGACGCGCCCGTGATGCCTCCCGCAAGGCAGGCTGCAGACAGCGCGCCGCAGGGCGCTGCTGCGACCTGCGCTGCCCCTGCTGCCGACGCTGGCGAGGCCGCTGACTCTGACCCCTGCCCCAGTGGTACTCGCACGCAGCTCAAGGTGAGGCTGTGTTCCCTCCGCTAAGTCTGCACTGGCGTGCCCGGCCAGCGTGCTGCTGCATCTGCTTGGCTGGTGGGACCGCTGCGTTCCGCCCCAAAGGAAGCAAACGTGTGATCAGGCTGCAGAAGCGGGCCAGCAGCTCGAGCTCACTCCTACAGGTAACGCGAGTGTGCAGACGCTGCTTTTTCCAGCTGGCAGCTGCAGTGTCCTCGGTTGCAAACGAGCTGCTTCCCGGCCGAGCACAGTTTTCTGGCAGCTGTAAGCACTGGGCATGACCTGACTCCCTGCTGGCAGCGTGGCAGTGACCATGACGGCTACCTGGAGCTCTCAATGCTCTGAAGAAAAAGCCCAAGGGGCTCATCCGCGCGCCGGCTGGCTCCCAACAGACGCCGCAGCCGCACAAGAAACCGGGGTTCACCCCCCGCCAGCTTGCCATCATGGCGAGCCACTGCGCAACCTGGGGGCTTCCTGCTGATCGGAGTGCACCCGGGCAGCGACGCCCCAGTCACTTGTGCTGCCCCCACTCCCTGCACTGCCAGCGCAGCCCCCAGCCTGCCGCCGCCGCTGCCGGCCCCGCCGGCGCTGCTCCGACCTCCCCTGCCTCTTGCGTGCAGGTGTCTCCCAATACTATTGGCACTAGGACCGCCACATGGCTTTGATGACGATCGGCGAGTACTACGAGCTGTACGAGCTGGCGAGGCTGCATAAGGCCCGGATAGGGAGGGACGTGGCCAGCGCCCGGCTTGTGACTCGCCTTCAAGAGACTCTTCTGCTGGGTTTGATGGTGCGAGGCAGGCATGGGTGCTGCTGTCTCAGCTCATGTAAGAAGCATGGAGCAACTCAGCAAATCAGAATGCAAGTGTGCAGCCATCACTAATCTCACGCCGCGTCACGCAGCTGATTTTGTTACCTCTGCGAACGCCTCACTGTCCCTCGCCCAAGGCTACGCGTTTTGGGAGAAGGCCTCAGGCACACAAGAACCCAAAAGAGCATTGAAGCGCAGGAGGAGTGCTGCACCGCACCGCATCATCACAGAATGACAGCTAAGCTCTAGATACCAGCTGCTGCGCCGCCACACAATCTGAAGGAGGGAAACGCGCGCTGCAAGCGATCCTCGAGTCCTGCGGATCCTCGGTGCCAGGAGCAGTCTCGGCTGGCTCCGGCTTGCCGGCACCCGGCCTCTTGCTGCGCCAGCTATGAGAAGGCGCGTCAGGCCGGGCCGGGCTGGTGATCGGGGCACCACTGCACCAGACGCAGGAAGGCTAATAAGAAAGACACCTGACGGGCGGGCGGGACTCCGCAGACTCCGCTGCGTGGACGCCGCTTGCTTGTTCCACCTGCTTGGCCTCTGAGGACATAAATCGACCATCAGTCTTGGTTCCGAAGGAACGCAGGCGCGCGCTGAAGATGGCATGGCGGGCAGATCGCTGACGAATTGGTTCCTGTACTTCCTTGCCGTAACACAGCGAGCATGCGAAGAGCGTGGACGAGGCGAGCGAAGGGGCCTCACGGTCGGGCGCCGAGGGCCCGGCTGGCTGCATTGCTGCCTCCGCCAAGTACTGAAGGCGCAATTCACAGCGGCCCGGTCTTCGTCTGGTGCCTTAGCTCTGGCGCCGCTCGCCTGGGGCCGGCCCTCGCTGCTGCGCGTTCGCGTAACGCCCCCCACCAGGGTGGCTTGTTCCATTTGAACTGCGCTCCTGCTTGAAGGCCGGCACGAGGCAGGCAATGCGGCAAACCAAGACTCCTGATGGCTGCAATGGCGACTGCTGAATAATAGCTGGAGACTCTCCGCTGTGATCCTTCCTTGTTTGCAATTCTTGACAGTCGCTGACAGGCAGCGCTCTCAACGAGTCACAGTGTCGCACCACTCCAATCGACGGGCCAAACAGCAGTCAGAAGGCAGACACACAAGCGAAGAAACGACATCACCGCCCGCTGGACAGCAGGTCGATGGCCGCGCCCAGCGGCCAGGCCGCCTCGACCTCCTGCGAGCGGTACTTGAGCCGCTTGACGAGGCTGACCTTGGTCGACTCGGGGATCTTGAAGCCGGCCGCCAGCAGCGTGTGCTGAAAGGTGAGGTCCAGGCACAGGAAGGGCGCCTGGTCCGCGCTGACCTGCCGCCGGGCACGAGGGTGCGCCTCAGCACAGCACCGAGGCAGAGGGCTGTTTCGGCTGCTCCCGCCCGCGGCAGGCCGGGGGCGGGCCTTGGGGAAGGTGGCCGCCAGGCCGGTGACGGGCGTGGAGCAGGCGGTGGTGGCGGCCTTCTGCAGGTCGGCGGGGCGCAGGTCCCAGGAGATGGCGGCCGGGTCGGAGATGATGCCCGCGTCGGTCGCGCGGTCCCAAAAGTAGGACGAGACGTAGAACGCGGTCGGGCGGCGCGTGCCCAGCCACACGCCGTTGAAGGCGCACTGCTCCTGCAGCGGAGCCGCCGGGCGGGCGGGGGGCGTCAGCGCGCCCGAGCCAGGCAGGCGCCCGCTGGCCGGGCTGGGGGGCGGGCGGCACCTTGGGCGCGCCGCAGTCGGCGTCCTGCTTGAGCACGAGCTTGACCAGGCGCGCGCACGCGTCGAAGGAGGCGCCCGACGGCGCGGCGACCAGCGCGTGGCTCAGCCCGCCGTACTCAAAGGAGCCGGTGTGGTCGGCCGGGATGCACGGGTTGGCCTCGCGCGTCTCCTCCCAGTCCAGCACCGCCGCGCGCCCCGCCATCAGGCCAAAGCCCAGGTAGCTGCGCGGGGGGGGCACCGCTCAGCTGCCCCGCCAGGGACCCACGGCTGCGGCGCCGCCGCCGAGAACCGGCCCCGACCTGTGCACGTAGACGCTGTAGTCGCGGCCGCCGCCCCGCAGCTGCGTCACGTAGCCGGCCGGCGCGACCGCCGCCTCATCGGCCGTCAGCGCAAACGCCTGCTGCACGCTGCCGCCGCCGAGGTCGATGGCCGCCATCGTCTCGGCCTCCGCCTTGCCCAGGTGGCCGAGCAGGTAGTTGAGCGTGAGCCAGGCGAACGCGCCCTCATCCGCTCCTGCACGCCGGTGGGGGGGAGGCGGCCCTTAGTGCGAGCGGCGCAGGGCAGCGGGTGCTGCGGCTGGGCGGCAGGGCAGCAAAGGACCGTCGAGGATGGTCACGCCCTTCTTGGCGTCCAGGCGGAAGGGCGTGGACGCCAGGTAGCCGCGCACCGCCTCCAGGATGAGGTCCGCCTTGCCGCCGGGGAGCAGGCGCAGGCCGGCCGTCGCGCCCAGCATCACGGGCGTCGACGCCTGCAGCCCAGCCGCGTGTGTGAGGAGCACGATCCTCCCCACCGAGTGGAAGGGCTGCAGCCTGCCGGGCGAGGGGCGGCACCTGCAGCTCCTGGGGCACGGTGTCTAGCGCCTTTTTCACGAGCGGCTCGAGCGAGGCGGCCGCCTGGCGCGGGTCGTCCGGGTATGCGCTCAGGCCCGGCTTGAGCTGCTCAAAGGTGTCCGACTCCAGGTCCAGCTGGCCGTTGCGCTTGGTGAAGGCGTACACGTGCACGCGGCTGCCCGTGCTGCCGGCGTCAAACACGATGCAGTACGCGTCGTGCCCCTTGCCCGCCGGGATCTTGTTGTCCATCTGCTCTGCGATCGTGCTGAAGCTGTCGGCGGCGTCCGGATTGGGCAGCCGGCCGGCTCCCGAGCGCGGCATGACGAGGTAGACGAGCGAGATGAGCACGACCTGCCGGGAAGCAAGGCGCTGTGAGGCGTCTGCAAGCGCAGAGGGCCCCGCCACAAGCAAGCAGGCAGGTTGACCGAACCGGCACGGCGACCAGCACCGCCACTCCCCGGTACCTGCGGGAAGAGGGGAGGAGCACTCTCAGGCTCTCCCTGCTTTCGGGGCCCAAGCAGGCTGTGCTCGGCCCGGCAGGCACGCCCGTTCTCCCAGGCAGACAGCTTTCTGCGCATGAGCCGCGAGACCCGGCCGCAGCGCGTTGATGTCGGAGAGAGGGGCTTCAGGGCATCAGGGGTCCGCACCGATGCAGGACCTCGGCCGGCCCATCGCGACGCCGCATCTCTCCGCGCTCCCGCTCGCGCAGCACTTCGACGACGCGGTGGTCGAACTCGCTGCTGCCGAGCGGCGCCTGCGACCGGCGTCGCGTCGCCTCCACGCTACGATCCAGGCCGGGCGCGCCGCGCGGTCATCCAAGTGGTGGTCAGAAATGTTGGTACTGCGCTGTCATTCGCGATCAACCGTTCTGATTTCTCAGCTACAAGTTGCAAAAGTACATTGCCAACCTGGCTTGGCATGCAAAGCTCCTGTGTTTCAGCAAACAGCTCCGGCCAAGTCCGGCAGAAAGGCGCCGCGCTCAGGTGACTTAATGACTTGAGGAGGCTTACCGCAAGCACACGAAGAACGGGAACAACACGGCGGCCAACCGACAGCTGCCTGGACACTTGCGCCGGCTGTTGCTTTGCTCAGTAGCTGTTGGAGCGAAGATTTCGGTCATGCCGTGAATGCGCAAGGATCCCAATCTAGGAAAAGCCTAACGAGGCAGGTCGGGCCCCGCTTGACGCTCAGGATGCAGGGATTGCCGCAAGCACCTTCAGCCCGCAAAGCCGCCATGAAGGCTCCTGCTACACACGCAGCTATGCCGTGCTCGCTTTGCAGCGGGCATAGCATGACACAAGCGGCAGCAGGACGTGTTCTGATCAGCCGCTCGTTCAGCTTCCTCCTCATCAGCTAATGATCAGCAGCCATCGAGCAGGGCTGCTCACCACACTCCTGCAGATAACATGTTGCTCGCTTTAAAGTATATACGTGCAGTTTTGTTGCTAGTAGCTACTGAACAGCAATGCTCGCTCTGAACGTGAGTGCAAGAAGCCAGTCCACGCAGCGGCAGCAGTCGCCCCTTCTTCACGTGACCAAACCTTTGATGCAACCGGCAAGGAGCTCGCAGAGCCTTGTGGAAATGGATTAGGTGTTGCCGCTTTAGCAACCACGCAGGAGCAATGTTACTGGCAGCCCCCGAGGCCTTCTTGCCGGAACGCAGCGGCTTTCGGCGCCAGTAAATACTAACCGACCGCAGCAAACTGCACCTACACGGAAACGCGGCGAGCCCACGCACTCTTTTAGTGTGCAAATACTACCATGGATGCTCGCAAGGCCCTCGTCTGCGCCGTTCTGGTTTGCTCCGCGCTCGCGAACGCGCAGAGCTCCGGCTACGTCCCGCCCAGCCCGCCGGCGTACCCGTCGCAGCCAACCACCGCCCAAGTTCAGCCGAACTGCAGCTCAGGTGAGACTTGAAGTCCGCACCCACCGCTTCCGCGGCCAGGCCTTCGCCAATCACGGCAAGCCCCGAGACGCATGTGCGAGGCCTGCTCGCGGACCGGAAGGTGTCCAGCATCGCGATCGGTGCACGCCTGATACACCGCACTGCTACTGCAGGTGTCCCTGGCGTACTGTCGGTCGCTGGAAGGGGCATGGTACAAACTACTGCTGATGTCGCCTCGGCATGTCCTTCCTGCTGCCGCCTCTCCAAGCCTGAGAACTTTGGGCAGAGCAGATACGTACACTTTGCAGTCTTTCCTGCTCGCTTTGACGTTGAACGCCAGCTGAACTGCCGGCCCGCAGATCAGCATCTCCATCTCGGTCACAAACTCGACAGCAGAGGCCGCCCGCGCGGCTGCCGCTGACCAGACCAACAGAGTGGTCAGCGCGGTGACACAGGTGATACAGATAATCACCTCTCTTAGCGCTTGTTCAGATGTGTAGTTTCTGCTGCACAGCCGCTCACAGCCACGGGCCACCACCGTCTGCAGGTCAGTGGCGTGCTGCCGGCAAACCTGAGCACCAGCAGCTTGTCCATTTCTCCACAGCGGAACTACAGCAACGGCTTGTCGACCATCACAGCATACCAATTCTCCAATACGCTGAGCGCCCAGGTCCCCGCGTCTGCGGCTTCAGCGGTGCTGGACGCGGCCGTGACGGCTGCGATGAACATCTCGATATCGAGCGTCTCCTTCAGCCTCTCCCCAGCCCTGGCCTACAACATCACCGTCACGGCCCGTCAGCAGGCCGCAGCTGATGCCAAGGCCACCGCCCAGCAGTATGCCGACGTGCGTTGCAATCCATTTTGGTTCGGACAGGGTGCCTGCCTGGCTGATAGTTGAGCATGAGTGCCTGCTGGGTGCAGACACTGGGCGTCAAGCTGGGTCCGCTGCTGTCGGTCACAGACACCTCGACCAGCTCGACACCCATCCAGTCCAGCTCCTCGCAGCTGGCCGCGCCCGTGCAGCGCACTACAGGCAAGCCTCCTTTTTTGCTCCTGCCGGGTGATGTGCCTGCAACGCCTCAGCCTCTGGCGCTGACTGTGTAGGCTTGTGCTGTGCTGCAGCCGCAAACGACAGCTCTTCCTCCTCCACGCCCCTCAGCGTCGGACCGGCGACGGTGTCGGCATCGATCACGGCGTTCTTCACAATCTGCACTGGCAGTGGCGCGTCATAGCCTGTGGTCTGGGCTGTAAGATTTTGGTCCTGATGCTAGCCTGCGTCATGCAGCATCATGCCAGGGCAACACATCATGCCAGGGCACAGCAAACCTCGAGCCCGTAAAACCGCTGCACACCTACAGCAGGCACATTCTGCAGGCGGAGGAGGCAGTGTGAGTGAATCAAAGCCCCGGGCGAGCCAGAGTCGGGGGTCGAGCCCCTGGGTGAGGCGCCATGCCCAGGCCTGGCGCGCTCGCCGGCGCGCGGCGCGGCCTGGCGACGCTGCGTGGCTTGCGGAGGCTCGGCCTGCCAGCAGCCACCGACGCCTGCGCAGCCATCGGACCGCTGCGGGACGAGGTGCGATTTGGAGGAGGGATCCCAGCTGGCACTCCTGCGTCCGGGACGCGCCCGATCCTCGCGGGCTGCCGATCGTCTCATCGAAGCGCTAGGCCCCCCGCGGGTTGCGGCGCTGCGGGCGGCGATGCGCCTGGCCTCAATGATGCACGATAGCCCGATGCTCCGCTCGCGCGCCTGCAGCCTGAGAGCAAACAGCTTGGATGTCCGTGCATAGTTCCAGCCGCTGTGATGTACTTCAGGCGAGCCGTGGGCGCTGGCCATCCCCCAATAATGGCCGTCATCCCTTGGATGGCGGATGGCCGAGCATCAGACTGTGGCGCCCGCAGGTGGAAGTGCCGCGCAGCTTTCAAAGCAGTGCGTCGTGCGCGCACAGCTGGGGAGTCAAGGGCCTGCGCAGCTACCTGGGCAAGGAGCCGCAGGCCAAGTGCAGCACCTGCTCCACGCTGCTCTCGCCCGTGCCGCTGGGCAACAGCGGCATGCTGCCCATCTCGGTGCGCCTCCATTGCTGCGGAAGTCTAATGAAGACTCAGTCCCGCTGCTGGCGCCTGACACCGGGAGGCTGGCTGCAGATCGACGGCCAGCCGGACCCGCAGTCCAAGGCGCTGTGGTGCACCAAGTGCAAGGTGGGCCACGCTTCCCGCGCCCGATCCCGCCAGATTCTGCTCGCTCAATCACTCACGCCGCGCGCCTGCCATGCGCAGAAGTTTCGGCGCGTGGAGGCGCCCGAGACGGCCATCCACCGGCGGCTGATGGGAGGCGCGGCGGCCGGCGGCGGCGCGGACCGCGGGCGGCGGCCCGCGGCGCCCCGGGCGAGCAGCTGCCCCGGCTGCGGCGTGCCGCTCGGCGTCTCGGGCGAGTGCCCCAACCCAGAGTGCGCGGAGAGCGCCGCCTTCCAGCCGCGGCGCCGGGCCGCCCCCGCGGCCGCCGCCGACTCGGCGGCCCGCGCCGGCCACCAGAGCGTGTTTGTCGACGAGGTGCGGCCGGCCGCTGTGTCCGAAGGGGCGCCTGGGTGGGGGGGCCCCAGCGGCTCACAGGCCTCCCCCCGCGGCCGCAGGCGCTCTCCTCCTCGCAGGTGATGGACGCCGTCCCGACGGTCGGCGGCCGCGTGAGCAGCCTGGGCGGCGGCTTTGGCAGCGGCCGCGTGCCGACGCCGCGGGAGCTGCACCGGCTGCTGGACGACTTTGTCGTCGGCCAGGACCACGCCAAGAGGGTGCCCCTCCCCAGGCGCTCTGCGTGAGCCCCGCCGGGGGGGCTGTGCGCGTGTCGGCGGAATCGAGCGGCGGCCCCGCTCTGCGGCCCGCAGATCCTGGCGGTCGCGGTGCACAACCACTACACGCGGCTGCTGCACGCGGAGGCGGCCGGGCGCGGGCGGGAGGCCGGCGCCGCGGACGGCGGCCTGCCCGAGGAGGAGCTCAAGCTGGGCGACGACCGCTCGGCCGCGGTGCGCCGCGTGTACGGCGAGCTGGACGCGAGGCGCGCCGCCCGCGCCGCCCTCCAGCTCCCGCTCCGCGCACGCGCCTGCCGCGGCCTGACGCGCGGCGGCCGCAGGAGCGGGCACTCGCGCGCGCCCGAGCCGTCGCCCGCGTCCGCGTGGGCGGCCGGCGCGGGCGGCGGCGAGGCCGGCGGCGGCGACAGCGTTGTGGAGATCGAGAAGAGCAACGTGCTGCTGCTGGGGCCGACCGGTGCGCGCGCGCACCCCCTGCCTGCACGGTCCGCAGCGGCGGCCCGCTGTCACTCACCGCAGCCCCTCCCCCCCGGCGCGCAGGCTCCGGCAAGACGCTGCTGGCCAAGACGCTGGCGCGGCTAGTGGACGTGCCGTTCGTGACGGCCGACGCGACGGCGCTCACGCAGGCCGGCTACGTGGGCGAGGACGTGGAGAGCGTGCTGCTGCGCCTGCTGCAGGCGTGCAACTACGACGTGGCCGCCGCGCAGCGGGGCATCGTGTACATCGACGAGGCGCGCGGCCCTCCGGGCGCACCCCGCAGCGGGAGCCGCCCCCGTCGACGCGGGCGCAGAGCGGGTGGGCGCGGCCGGCGCCGCAGGTGGACAAGATGGCGAAGAAGAGCGAGAGCGTGAGCATCACGCGCGACGTGAGCGGCGAGGGCGTGCAGCAGGCGCTGCTCAAGATGGTCGAGGGCAGCGTCGTCAACGTGCCGGAGAAGGCCGGGCGCAAGAACCCGCGCGGCGACTTTGTGCAGGCGCGCCGCCCGCCGGCCGCCCAGGCCAGACCCGCCGCCGACTGTGCCCGGCCCGGCTGAGCGGCCGCATCCCCCGTTCGCTCTCGCAGGTGGACACGCGCAACATCCTGTTCATCTGCGGCGGCGCCTTTGTCGGCCTCGAGCGCCAGATCGCGCAGCGCGTCAGCGCCTCCTCCATCGGCTTTGGCAACCCCGTCAGGCGCGCTCTCCCGCCGGACCCCCTGCCCCGGGCGCAGCAGGCGCCCAGCCCCCAAGCCTTTCCTCCCTCGTGGCCTGCAGGGCGCAGCGCGGCGAGGCGTGGCAGGCGGCCGAGCTGTCGGGCCTGCTGCGCGAGGCGGAGCAGGCGGACCTGGTCGCCTACGGCCTCATCCCCGAGTTTGTCGGCCGCTTCCCGGTCATCTGCAGCCTGCAGGCGCTGAGCGAGCGCGAGCTGCGGCACATCCTCACGCAGCCGCGCAACGCGCTCTGCAAGCAGTACCGCGCGCTGCTCGGCACGGCGGCCACCGACTTTCGCGTGACGCCCGAGGCGCTGGCCGAGGTCGCGCGCGCGGCCGGGCGCCGCAACTCGGGCGCGCGCGGCCTGCGCTCCATCCTGGAGGCGCTGCTGCGCGACGCGATGTACGAGGCGCGGCTCGGGCGCCCCATCCCCGCCCCCCCACGCCCCGGCCTGTTGCGGCGCGCTGTAACGCCCGGGTCGCCCCGCAGAGCCCCGAGCCGGAGACCAAGGGCGTGCTGCTGGACGCGGACGGCGTGACCTCCCGCCGCGGCGCGCGCGTCTTCACCAGCGATGCCGAGTGGCGGCGCGCGCTCGTCGCCGCCGGCCTGGAGCCGCCGGCCAGCGACGCCGAGGAGGAGCCGCGCGCGGCCGTCTCGGGCGCCTGACGGCCCGCGCCCGTGTACCACCAGCAGGCTGCCGCTGTTTCCAACCCCTGTACGCTGTGTGCCCTGTGTGCGCTGTGAACGGCGGCCTCTGCGGACCGCGTGTGCCAACACCAGCCTGCATTACAATCGGAGAGTGCGCCCGGCCGAAGAGGGGCGACGCTGCAATTCTGGCGGCGCGCCAGCCCCACAGTGTGGGGAAGGGA
Organism: Trebouxiophyceae sp. KSI-1; assembly: GCA_003568905.1. Taxonomy (NCBI): domain Eukaryota; kingdom Viridiplantae; phylum Chlorophyta; class Trebouxiophyceae; species Trebouxiophyceae sp. KSI-1. The sequence continues at coordinate 14,421 of BHFV01000810.1, forward strand.
CTGGGCAGCGCGCGCCTGGGCTGCTGCTGCTGCTGCTGCTGCTGCAACTAGGGAGGTCGGAAGGTCCGTGCGCATTCCGGAGGGGCGCTCGGCTGATTGTACAGGTCAGGGCGCCAGCGCGGGCGCAGTGGGGGTACACGGGAGGCAGAAGAGCTACACATACAAAGAAGGGCGGGGCCTCGGGGCACAGGGAGCTACACGGACACGGCCGGCGGCGGGCGCGGCGAGGCGGGCGGGGGCGGCACCGCGCAGCCCTGGTGGCGCAGCGCGACGCTGGCGGTGAAGCGGCGCAGGCGGCGCGCGTCGGCCGGCTGCAGGCGCAGGCGCGGGCGCAGCTCCAGGCGGGGCGCCTCCTCCAGCAAAAAGTAGAAGAGCGCGCCCGCCTTCGCCTACGCGCGCGCCGCCTCGCCGCGGTTGTCCAGCAGCTC
>BHFV01000811.1:2212-14834 GCA_003568905.1 Trebouxiophyceae sp. KSI-1
CATTCGGATATGTAGGTTTTGGAAGCCCTTATGGTCAGTGTCAGGGTTTCAGGGACCCACAGACCCTAATGACTGATGCAGGTGAGGGGAAGGGCAGGCACCTGGGCCGCCAGCGCCCGGTCTGCCGCTCAGCACCCAGCCGTCCTCTTCGCAGTCCGCCTGCTCGGCAGCGGCGGCCAGCCGCAGCTGCAGCAGCCGCCGGTCCCGCGCCCCCGCCGCGGCCCAGACGTAACTGACGCGCCCGCCTGGCGCCAGGCTGGCGCAGTCGCGGCAGCCCAGCTGGCCGGCCTCCAGCTGCAGCGGCGTGCGGTTTTCCAGCAGCACTGCTCCCTGGGGAGCGGCTGCAGCGGCCACCTCGCCTGCAGGCATTTTCGCATGGTCGCAGAGCGCGCGAGTTACAGCTCACGGCGACAGTTACATCTCTCGCAGCTGCTGTCGCGCGGGTAAGGCGCGTGCCTGCTTTGCCGCCGCCGCCGCCAAAGGCGGCCCTGAGAGCCTCCGCGGTCTGCAGCAGTCCTGCGATTCCCAGCTCGCTGACTCGCAGCCGAGGTGGGCTGCCTTCTGACCTACAGAGGGGGGAAAGCCGCTCGGCCGCCTTGGACACAAATTACAGGCTGCAGCCCACTATTGGGGTAAAATGCAAGGCCTCTGGGTAAAACTATTCTTCCCCCCTCCTTTCCTTTCTCCGGGAGAAATGCACACATTTCTCCCCATACAAAATAAGCTAGCTGAGCCGGGAGAAACGTTTTACACCTGATTTTTCCCTTTCTCCGAGGAAAAGTCACCTTTTACTTGGATCAGAGTTGCTGCTGGCGGCGGTCGCTGGCAGGCTGGCTTGTGGGTTGAGGGTGCACTGCTGAGGTGCTGCTGCTGGGCTAGCAGGTGGGCGGCGCCGATGCGAACGGCGGCAATGCCGGCGAGGGCGAGCAGGGCGCGGCCGCGATGGAGGAGGGCTGACGAGCGTTGGCAGGCGGATGTGGTCACTGCGAGAGCAAGCTGGCCTGCCGCTTTGCGGCGGGTTGAAGGCTGGCTGTGTGCTTGTGGCGGCGGGCTTGCGGCCCTGCACGGGGCTTTTCTGCTCTGCTTTCTTGCTGAAGCTGGCCGTCTTGAAAGCTGTTGCGAAGCCTTGCGCGTATCAGACAGCGGTGAGACCCGCCGAATCAGGAAGCAGCCAGGCCACTAGAGTGGCGTCTCGGCCGCTGGCGACGTTCCGGACTAGCAGCCATGTTACAACGACAGCGGAGGGCGCCGCCGCTCGCGCACATGGTCGGCACTCCAGAGAAACTCGACGCGACGGTGCCCGGCTCCAGGAGTGCAGGTGCGGACGACGGTGATGCCGTCCCGAGTGGCAATCGGCGCTCGCAAACGCCCTTTAGCTACCCGGGCAAGCGACAGCCCAAGCTGGGGCAGGTTATTGTCAGGTACGCCGCTCTCAGCCCAGCGCCTGCCGTTGCTCTGTTGTGGACGCAGGCGCACATGTGTGCCCACCATGCAACGCCCTCTGCAGGTTCAAGGAGGATGAGCACACGCGACCGCTCAGGCAGGCCATCGTCGGCTTCGCTCTGGCGGTGCAGGACTCGGTGCGTGCCGCCCGGCGGCTGTGGCTGCCGCGCACCAGCATGACAACCAAATTCCGGTACTACAGGTGCCTTCCCCAGGTCCTGTCGGGGAGCCTTGACTGCAGCCAGATGCTCTCTTGCGTTGCCGCTGCCCTTCGCCCCATCTACCTCTCTCCAATGCAGGGCAGTACCTCGCTGCTCATTGCACCACCAGCGGCAGAAACTGCAGCAAGCGGCGCTGTCCCTGCAGGGAAGCTGTGGAGGACCCCGGGCGGGCCGTCATGCTGAACAGCGACATGCAGCGCGTGCTGTCGGCACGGAGCCTCGGCATCCACAAGGTCGACGTGAGCAGCCTGCCGCCGCGGCCGAAACCGCGATTCCGCACGCGGGACCCCGGGCTGCGCTTCATCATCTTCTTCAACCTTGGCTTTGTCTGGTGGCTGATGTCGCGCCCCCTCTAGACCGCTGAGCTCCCTTGCACCGCTTCCTTGGCAGGCTGCCCTGCGAGGCGCCCCTCCTTTGTCTGCTGCTGCTCTGCTGGTCACCCCTTGGTCATCTGCGATCTGACAGATACAATGATACTGAAACGTCCGGCGGCTGCTCCCCACTTGGCCGCTCTGCAGCCGAGCTGGCTCACCCGGATCTGCCTGCTGGCTGGGCTCATGCAGGCTTGACTGTGAGAATGCGGTCCATGGTCTGGTGACTCTGCCAGATCTGCCGACACCACTGCAAGCAGCTTGCAGTATCGCCTTCGCATTGCGGAGAGGACTCCATCATGCAAGCCGCACGAAGAGCTCTGCTGGCAGCCACCCGCTGCCGCAAAGACCAGCAACGGAGGCGTGGAGCTGCGCACGGTGTGGGGTGCTGTCGAGAGCAAACGAGGGTTACACTGGCGTCAGTTACGCCGACGAGCGTTACACACGCGTCGGTTACACGCGCGCGCAGCCTCACTTGGCCTTGTCCTTCTCCTCGGCCGCCGCATCGGCCGCCTTCTTGGCGCGCGGCCCCGCCAGCCTGGCGTTGGTCCGCTCGTGCCGCAGCTTCTTGTACGCCTCGAAACCCTACGGGCGGCAGTTAGGGTGTGCGTTAGGGTACGGAGCGGTCAGAGTTCAAGGTGTGCTAATGATCCCGGGGAAGCCCGGGCTGCTCTCGCACGACAGCAACATCGGATGGGATTACTAATAGCATGTGAAGGATGCATGCCAAATGAAGCAAGGAAGGGCGGCGGCGACGTTTTGCCAGGAATGGTTTGTGTCTGTCAGGGCTGTGGCAGCCGGGAGGAAAGGGAAAACCTTTTTTATTCCTCTAAAAAAGAGATTTCACTCCCAATTTCAAGCGAATGCGACGCATTTGAAAATCAACTGTTGACACGGGCGCGGGGTGGGGAGGAAGCAGGCCTCAATTCAAATTCAAAAAAGGGGGCTGCTTGCCTCGAGCTCGTCGGAGCGGATTGGAATATCTCCTTCCCTTACCCTCTCCCATCATCAAATTTAAATTTAGTTTCAAGCAGGGAACGGGATTTTCTCCGAATTCAAATTTAAACTATTTTAATTGAATCACAAAATGTACTATCAGCAGCAGGAGGGGTTTTCTCACCTTGAGCTCCTCGGTGAGTGTGACCTTCTCCAGAGTCCGCTTCGCATGCTGGATGGGCTGCAGAACGCCAGTGTGCTGCGCGACGGCTGCGAGCTCCTCCTTGGACGAGTCGCCCTGCTTGGGCTTGCCGGCGCGGCGCGGGAACAGCACCAGGCTGCTGCGGTAGGCCTTGAGGCGCGCCACGTTCGCCTGCAGTAAATAAATTATCTTATTTCAGAATTATCCTGCCTTACTCCTCATTATCTTGTTTTTTTTCCTCTTCAAACTGGCTTGCGACTAGCTGGTTCACTACCGAGGCACAGGAGGGGGTTCCGAATGTAGGGGACGCGGGAGTGGGCTCCGCTGGCTTGTGGCAAAAGAGGGGCAGAACAGCGGCAAAACTTCCGGCAAAAAACCGAATCAAACACCTGTCGATGAGCCGGCATGCCGCGTCAAGACATGATGAGGCGCCAGCGATTGAGAAGGCACAAGAGGAGCTGTTGTGAGGCGGGGAGCTTATGTTTTTTTTTGGAGGCTCGGCTGCGACAGGTTGATAGGGGCGGCAGCTGACAGGCTGGTTACAGCAGATAGGCTTTTTCCTAAAAGGTGCGAACTAGAAGGTGCTGTCAGAAAGGCAGGCAGGCGCACTGGCAGCCGGCTCGCGAGCTGCAGGAGGTGAACAGAACCAGAAACCCAGAAACAAAGTGAAAAAGGAACAGGAAGGTGGGAAGGGGCGGCTGCGCGCCTGCAGGCTCTCGAGGGAGCGGTTGCGGCGGCGGTGGTCCACCGAGATGCCGATGGTGCGCGCAAACTTGGCCGGGATGCCGGCCTCCTGCGGGGCAATGTCCCAAATTTTGCTGCGGGTCAGCCAACCGTCTGCACAGGCAGTGGGAGCGGAGCGTCCATACAACCCATGTTGGCAGCAAGGGTGGGTGAAACGGGTGGCAAGCAGGCAGATTTGTATGCGACGTGGCCGTCATGCTATCGTTTAACGGGTAGAGGGAGGAGGGCACGGGGCAAGGGGCTCGTGCCTTCAGCTCCTCAAAGGTGAAGCCCTTGCCAAACCGCTTCTTAGTGTTGTACTTGACGGTCTGGCCGGTGACGACAGGGCGGAGGGGGCCGGCCGCCGGGCGCGGGAAGACCTTGGCGGCCTTGACCTTGCGGGCTGCGGGGCGCCGGGCGACGCCGCCGTCAGCAGGTCGCCGCAGCGGGCCACGAGTTATGGGATCCCCCAGAGTTTCCGCTGTATTGAAAATGCGGTGGGATCCTTGGCCCTGCAACTGTGCCGGCTCCCCCGGGCTCCCGATCCACGCAGTTGAGACTCATCGCCACGGAGCGGTCGCGGTCACGCCGACCCCGGCCGCCTGCGGTGCAGCAACAAGCCGGCGCGGGGGCGCACCATCGGCTCTCCGCTTCTTCCGGGCGGGCTGGTTGAACCAGGTGCGCACGTAGAACTGCCACTTCTTCTTGAAGTGCTGGTTAGGGATGACGTTGTTGTGCTTGACCATCCTGGCTGATCTCTGCCCCTGCGCCGCAGAGGTCGCCCCTCAGCGCCGATTGAGGCACCCGGGCCGCGCCTCCCGACAATGGACCGTGGCCGCACCTAAGTAGGGGGTCCACCAGCGCGTCGCGAGAAGAGGGCCGGGCCGCTGGCCGTCGCCTGCTTGTGTGAGGGCGGCGAAGGGTTCTGCCAGGGTCCCACTCGCGAGGCATCCGGCATCCCCGGCACGCCATCGGGCCACCACGTGCCTCTTATACTACCGGAAGCAGCGAACGCCTGGTGTTCGCAACTCTCCTCTATCAGCAGACTTGTCGCAAGCTCGCTGGAGTGCTGCCATCGGCACCGACCACGCCGGTTATCCGCGGAGTCGAGGGACAGGACTGCAGGCATTGACTGATTCGGGAGGATCTCGAATATCAATGGGCGCGTTGCAGTCGGCCACCCGCGCGCGCCAGGTGCGGGAAGAATTTCAGTGCTCAATGCTTTCGCGCCGCCCGCGGCTTTCGAGCCGCGATTCGGAGGCGCTGAACGAGCTGCGCGATCCGCAGGCAGGCGATGGACGCGGCTGCGGTGGCAGCTAGCGCGGACCCGACCTGAGAGGAGGCCCCGACATGGACGATGGCCAGCAGCCCCAGCCCGGCTCGCCTACCCGGCAGGCGGCCGGCGCGAAGCCGGGACATGTGCCGCACTCACGCGTGGGTGCGCAGCTCCCGTCTGCCCACCGAACCGCCTCACTGCACGCCTCCATGTCAGCACCACCGCGGCGCGCCCGGGGTCCCAGGACGCGAATGCCTCCCGCACCGCGCCCGAGCTTCGCACCCACTGTACCCATCGTCCCTGCCGCACAACCCCCCGCCCCTCACACCCGTCTTGAGCTGCCCACGCCGGCATGCGCGGCGGCAGAAACTGCGCCTGCGAACCAATGTCATAATCGCGCGCCAGTCGCCGCTCCCGCGCGCCTGCCCGTCGTCCCGCCGCGCCCCAATCACGCCCCTCGCAGCCACGGCCCTCCCAGCCTCTGAGCTGCCGCCGCCGCCACCGCGCGGCAGACCGCCTGCTGCTGCAGCGGCTGCGCAAGAGCCAGAGCGGGACGGCGCTGTACGGCGACGGCCCAGCCGCCCCCGAGGAGGCGCAGGCGCCCAGCGTGTATCAGGCCTATGCCGATAAGCCGGAGGCGCCGCACCGGCTCATAGTCGTCGCCAACCGGCTGCCAGTCTCCGCCACGCGGGACAAGCAGGGCGAGTGGGACCTGCAGGCGCGACCCTGCTGCAAACCGCTTCCCTTACATTGCACAGCCTATTGCTAAACAAGATATTGAAACCCACCACACGTGCGTTCTCCGCAGCCGCTGGGCGCGGCTGGCGCTTGTGAGAGAGCAGGGCCCCCGCTGCAGCCGCAGTTTTGTGAAGGGTTTAGGGTTTATGTTAACCATAAGCCCCAAACCGGCATCTGGCTCTCAGTGCCATACAGACCAAACGAAGCATGCATGCTCGGGCGCCTGCTACTGCTGCCGCCGCTGCCGCTGGCTCGCAAGGCAGCTGGGCCGTTTTTAGGGTTTAGGGTCCCCAACCCTACAACCCAGAAACCCTTAAAACCCTCTTAAAACGTGATGCTGGCTAGGCCATGCCGTCTGGTGGCTCACTGGCGACTGCAGCACTCTTCACAGCAGTTCGATCCACATCCCAAATCCCTGCTCTACAATTACTGAAATTGCTGAAGTTAATACCCTGAAATGCGGCCTGCAGGTCAGCGCGGGCGGCCTGGTCAGTGCACTGATGGGGGTGCAGAACTTCACCACCTGCTGGATCGGCTGGCCGGGTGCGACTGTTACACACCACATTAGTCACATCAGTAATGCACATCGGTAATGGAGAAGTAAATGCAGAGTTCAGGGTCAAAAAATGCGAGAAATTGCCGAAGGGGCTGGTTTCATATCGTTGGTGGCGTCTCTTAAGGGTTTCATCTCGTTGGTGGCGGACAGCTCATAGCCAATTTTTGGGCCTGATGGCTCATGCCTGCTCTCAGACATTTGTAAGATTCGATTAAGCGTGGCAAAACTGCTCCCATTCGTTCAGGCGTGCAAGCGGAAGCACACCCTGACCGAGAACTATCTTTTTTTCAAAACCAGAGGCGTCGTCCAATTCGTAAAAAGACTACCGACCAACTCTGTACCGAGGATGGAGGGCTGGGGAAACATCTGGAAATCTTGAATTTAAGCCGGCAAAACTGCCCAACTCTGTGCTGAGGATGGAGAGCTGGGAAAACATGTGAAATTTTCGAATTTAATCCGGCGAAACTGCCTCGGGTTTTGCCAGGCGTGCATGTGGACGCGGGCCCCGACCGCGACCGGCTCACCCGCGCACTGGCCAAGGAGAAGTACGTGCCCGTCTATCTGGATCAGAGGACTGTCGACCTTCACTACAACGGCTTCTGCAACAGCGTCCTGTGGCAGCTCTTTCACTACGTGCCGCTCAACCTGGACTCCAAGCTGAGCGAAACGCGGTAAATCACTGACCGTTAGTAGTCATGTCACTGATCATGGGTCATATGTTGACCGTTAGTAGTAATGTCACTGATCATGGGTCATATGTTGCGTTTCCTCCTCTCACCGCTCGCGTTCCCTCTGTATGCGTGTCGCTCAGCCTGGACTCCAAGCTGAGCGGGACGCGGTAAGTTACTAATTGTTTGTAATGTCACTGATCATGGGTCATATGTTGCGTTTCCTCCTCTCACCGCTCGCGTTCCCTCTGTATGCGTGTCGCTCAGCCTGGACTCCAAGCTGAGCTGAACGCAGAAAATTACTAATCGTTAGTAATGTCACTGGTCACGAGTCAAGCTTTGCCTTTCCTCCTCTCACCGCTCGCGTTCCCCCTTCCTGCGTGCGCACTCAGGCTGNNGTGCGCACTCAGGCTGAGCAAAACGTGGTGAAATACCGATCATTAGTACCGCCCTTCTCCACCAGGCCTTCGCATTTTCCATTTCCCCCAAAGGACCCCGACAACCCGGAGAGATGTACAAGGGTTGCAGACCCTGCACATAGACAAGCCCTATGAGGGTTTCAGACCCTAACGCCGCACAACCTGGCGCCCACAGGACGCTGCAGTACCAGTGGGCCGCCCACCAGGCCGCCAACCGCCAGTTTGCCGAAGTGGTGTTCAGCCACTATCAGCCAGGCGACATGGTGTGGGTGCAGGTGCGCAGACCCTATCAAACCCTACCAGCCTGGCCCCGTGAGTCATCGGCACTTTGAGTCATCCGAAGGGACGCAGGGGGGAAATTTCCTCTCCTGGCACATGCTGCCGGCCCGGCTTTGGCGTGATGTGTGTGTGTGTGTTGGGGGGGGGGGGGGGGGGATAAGTCATGCAATGAGAAACCCTGGGAGGTTTTTGGCGCCCTGCCAGCCTGGCAGCAGTTTGGGAGAGATGCTGCGCCGGCGTGCAAAACCTGGCAAATCCCAGGCGTGCCATGCCAGCCTGGCATTGGTATGAGTCGTCGGTGCTCCCGTAACCCTGACAACCTGGTTTTAGTAAGCAGTAGTAATGTGACCGGTCGCAGGACTACCACCTGATGCTGCTGCCGGCGCTGCTCAAGAATCGGCGGCCGAAGATGAAGGCACGGCCCTGCTGCCTGCCTTCCACTACTGAAGTGGGATTTAGAGTTTCGGATCGGGGATGTAGGGAGTGAAGCCGGCAGGGGCGTGTATGCTTGCAAAATGTTTGCACAGCAGTGCTTCAAAAAGATTCAAACTCAAAAAGATACGCTTTTTACCCGAGGAGCAGCAGCATTTCTCCGGCACAGCTGAACGAGCTTGATTTTGCCAGGGGATTTCCCGCATTTCTTTCTTTCTTTCCTTCCATTTCACCTGCACCTCCCTCATTCTGAACCCTTCAGCCCTTCTTGGACGGAGCGGCGGTACAACTATGCCGGCCCTACAGTTTCATTCCTTTCATTTCTCCTCTGATGCTGTTTTTTCGTTGATGCACCCTTCACCCTCGCTGCCTCTCCAGTCTTGCTCCCTCTCATATCTGGCCCGATGAGTTTTGCCGACGTTTTGCCGCGCGTTTTGCCGCAGGTCGGCTGGTTCCTGCACACGCCCTTCCCCTCCAGCGAGATCTATCGCACGCTGCCGGTGCGGGAAGAGGTGCTGCGCGCGGTGCTCAAGGCGGACCTAATAGGGTTTCACACCTATGACTACGCCCGCCACTTTGTCTCCGCTTGCACGCGCATCCTGGGCCTCGAGGCGCGCTCCGCCCGCCTATTAGTAATCTGCATATTACCGCAGCCATGGATATAAGATTTCCGACCAATGGCTGCGATCTGAGATCGTCTGATCTTTGTTTTTTGGGACAAGTCTGGGAAAAGTCTGGCAGAAGGGAGAGGCGCAGAGCAGACAGCTGTTGCTGTGTCTGCGGCATAGGGTTTCAGGACGGCTGCGTCGCTCCATTGCGTAGGGTTCTTAGGGTCGGCACTTTAGCCGGCATGGCTCGCTTGATTGCCGCAATGTGGCTGCCGCGGCAATCAAGCAAGCAAGGCAGCAGCCCCGCCGGCCTCAAGAGCCTGAAAACCCCCGGACCGGATGTCGCCACGCCGAGCTGACAAGACGTGTGACGTGACGCCCGCGTGAAGTAACGCCCGCGTGACGTAACGGTCGGGTGACGTGACGCCAGCGTGACGTGACAGGGCACGCCGGAGGGCGTGGAGGACAACGGCTGGCTGACTCGGGTCGCGGCTTTCCCGATAGGCATCCAGCCGGAGCGGTTTGCGGCCGCGCTGGAGCGGCAGGACGTGCGGAGCAGCATCACTGGGCTGCTGACGCGATACGCCGGCCGCAAGGTGCCCCTCTTTCTTCCCTCTTGTCTCGAATTCCCTCCATCCTGCTGAAACTGAACACTTCAAGTTTAGACATTTTTTCTTTTAATGAGTAGCATCACTGGGCTGTTGACGCGATATGCCGGCCGCAAGGTCACCCCTTTTTTTCCCTCTGCCTGTCGGTTTCCTCCCATCCGAGAGAAACTCCGATCTATGAATCCAAATTGGCGAAAAGAACGAGCGGCAAATCGCCGGGATGCCGGCGCAGTATGCCGGCTGCAAGGTACCCCTTCAACTGTGCAGTTCTCTGGGGGAAAAACCAGCCTGGTTCTAGTTCTCCTTCTCCTGCTGCGTTCCCCGAATCCTCAAACCTGATAAAACTCTAGTAAACGTAACCATATAGGCGAAAAGAAGAATGAGTGGCTGACGTGAAACGCCGGCTGCAAGGCATGCGCCTGGGCTCTAAACCCTAAGCACTTCGGTTAGACCGGGAGCACGGGACCCTCTCCTGATTTTTGGCCAGGACCTTCTTGATTCTTGACCAAAACCCTACAATAACCGATCTGGGGTTACTCTGCAAACGTTGTCACAGCTTTACAGCCCAACCCGGAGCTCTTCCGGACTTGCACACTTTCGTATCAACCCTAAAACCCTAGAAATTGGACACAAACGATGCTCGAGGCATCTATTGAGGCCTTCAGCCCTACGATGACGCCAAGATGGCGATTCAGCAGTGCTGAGAACCGAGCTTCCCTGACCCTAAACCCTCACCCCTTGGCCCTTAATCTTTGAAATTTTCCAAATTGGGCTCCGCAGATCATGCTGGGCGTCGACAGGCTGGACATGATCAAGGGGATTCCGCAGAAGCTGCTCGCGTTTGAGAAGTTCCTGGAGGAGCACCCGGAGTGGCGGGACAAGGTGCTTTCTCACGGCCCTCCAAACCCTTCATGTGACCCTAATAATTCAAAGCGCTAGACCCCACTTTCAGGATTGCTTGCCGGCGCGACGGACTGTCATTGGCTCGCCAGGCTGTTATTATATCACCCCTCGAGGGGTGACATAACAATCTATCCTCTCTTGTGCAGCCAGTGCCTGCCCGGGCCCCGGTTTGAGAAACCTCCACAAAACCCTAAAGCAGCTGTCTCGATTCTTACGGCACAGACGGGAGCCCGGCTCAGCAGCGATTGGCACTTGCTGCATGGAACCCTAATTCCAAACCCTGGCCCTATATAAACCCTGCCTAGATGCCTTATCCTAAACCCTAAATTCTTCTGCCGCAGGTGCTGCTGGTGCAGATCGCGGTGCCGACGCGCGGCGACGTGCCCGAGTACCAGGCAAGGCCCTAAAATTCAAAATTAGGTTTTTAGGATCTGCAGTCAGGGCGGGCCGAAACTGGCATGACAGTACTGAAATTAAGAGCAAGAAGCAGGGACCAGATGAAAATGATCGAAACTCCTGAAAACACACATTTGCATTCGATTTTTTCTTTGCTCCCCCGCAGCTCCTGGACTCCACCTCCTGCGACGTGGTGGGCCGCATCCAAGGGTGGACTCACGCGAGGAAGCGCAGGAAAAGACGGGCAAAGCGGTCTCTCTGCGCAAAACCCGGCGAAACAGGCTGAAGTTAGGGAAATTCCGGGGAAAACCGACCCAAAATTGACCCCTGCAGCAACTGTGCCGCATTGTGGACGAGGTCGTTGGTCTTGCTCGTGCAAAAATAACGAAGACAGCGAATTTCGACCTGAAATGGAAAACCCAGCAAATTCGGGAAGTCCGGCAAAATCCCGGCAAAAACTCCGGCAAAACTCCGGCAAAACGCATGTTTCCCCGCAGCAACTGCGGCGCACCGTGCACGAAGTTGTCGGGTGCGTCAATGGGCTGATTTATGCAAGTAAGCTCAAAAAAGCTGGGGAAATTGGCGGAAACTCAAGAGAATCCGGCGAAATCTTCAAACACATCACCTTTGTTTCCATCACCGTCCCTTCCATTTTCCCTCTTTTCTTTTCTTGACAAAGCACGCGCAACCTCCGCAGCAATTGCGGGGCACCGTGCATGAGGTCGTTGGTCGTGCTCGTGCAAAAACAACAAAGACAGCGAAATCTGACCTGAAAACATTTAAATCGGCAAAACTCGGGAAACCCGGCAAAACTCCGGTAAAACTCCGACAAAATCCCTGACAATTGCATGTTTACCTGCAGCAACTGCGGCGCACCGTGCACGAAGTCGTCGGCCGCATCAACGGGCACTACGGCACCCTCACACACGTGCCCATCCACCACTTGGACCGGCAGCTCTCCTTCCACGAGCTGTGCGCGCTCTACGCCATCACTGATGTGCTGCTGGTGACGTCGCTGCGCGACGGCATGAACCTGGTCAGCTACGAGTACGTGGCCTGCCAGAGCGACAACGCCGGCAAGCGCCCCCTCTTCCCCCTTTTGAAATGGCAGCTGAATGCTGCGCCAAACCTGCGGGGAAAACGATGGCAAAAATGGCATATCTCTCTCGCTGGGCTTTGCCGTGCGCGACAGCATGAACCTGGTCAGCTACGAGTACGTGGCCTGCCAGACCGACAACGCTGGAGAGCGCCCCCTTTACCCCATTTTTGGAATGGCGGCTAATGGCCAAAACCGCCGGGAAACCGATGGCAAAAATGGCGTGTCTCACCCGCTTTTTACTTGCTGCTGGCGTTGGCAGTGGCAGTGGCAGTGGCAGTGGCAGTGGCATTGGCTCACAATAATTGAATGTGACCGTGAGCGGTGCATGAAACGTGAGCGAGAGCATGAGCATGAGCAGGGGCCTCCTAAAACCCTACCCTCTGCAGATGTGCTAATCGTAGAACGTGATACAAGGGCTGCATGCAAGCCAAAGGTAGCCTAGCAGCTGCAGGGACCACGCGAAACACCCCCAAAGACACCCCCTAGGAAACCTGGAAGCGGCCACAATGGCCCGGCTCAAGCTTTCATATTGAGTATGAGGGCGTTCACACCGGGCTCCCGCGCCGCTTAGCGCTCCGCTAAGGCGCCAAAACCCCTTCTTCGCTCCGCTGAAACGGGGCTCTAGCGGAGCGAAGCTAGCGGCGCTGGAGAGGTCGTTTAAGGTGCTCCGCTAGCCCCGGAAGGTGCCCAGCCCGCCAAAAAGGCTGAAGCGTTTCCCGCTTTTAAGCTGAGCAGAGGGCGCCC
>BHFV01000813.1:0-14808 GCA_003568905.1 Trebouxiophyceae sp. KSI-1
CCGCCGGCGCTCAACGAGGTGGAACTGCAGCGCGGCGAGGTCAACGGCGGGCAGCGCGTTCAGGGAGACGGCATGCACATAGCCAGCGTTGCCGAGGGCCGCCACAAAGTCAACCACCCAGCTGGGCCCCTGGCGTAGGACAGCGCTGTGCAGCAGCTGGCCCTTGAGCCCAGCCCAGGAAGGGCTGCTCCAGATTAGGTCCTAGTGGCCAACCTGGGATGGGATTAGGATGCGGCCGCCCCGGCCTGGCGCAACAGTCCGCTATGGCTCTGCAGGAGCGGCCACGGTCCCCTGCGATCGGGCAGCTCTCCATCGTCATCACGGCCAGATCGTGTGATCAACTGATCCGCTTTTAGTAGCCTCCAGTCTTTGATATCTCCACGGAGCGAGCTCGGCATTTGGACGGGGCGGATCTGGAACTATCAGCAAGCCCAGGCGCTCGTGCAGAGGAAGAGCTGCGATTGTGAGGTGGTCCCTTGCTCTTCGCCACATCGTCAGGTCTGAGCTAGTCTGAGCAGAGCCCGAGCGCGTGGTGAAGCATCTCACGGCAATCTCTGGCATGCGGGCTGCCTGAAATCTGAGCCTGGACATCAGCCGCCCGCAGGCGTTGGAATCCACGCGGACAAAGCCACAAAACGCTAGAGCAAAAGCTCGCGTGAGACCCCAAGTCCAGACGCCCCGGGAAGCAACCACGTGGCTGAAAGCCTCAAGGGCAGTTCCTTGAACGCCCGTGCGTTGGCACCCAGGCGCAATGGCTGACCGAGGCCCCAGGCCCGGAGCCCAGCCGCGCGAGCAAGCGCAGGCCAATCGCGAAAGCGAAGCCAGCGCGCTCAGCGCAGAGCCGGCGGCGCCGCTGTCGCGCCGCGGCCAGAGCGCTCCGCCAGCGCTGCAGCCCAAGACTGAGGCTGCTGGCGCTGGCGTCGAGCTGAGCGAGGTGCGAGCGGAAGGCTGCCCCGCCTGTGGCTTTGTGGGCGCGCCAGACGCCGCTGAGCTCCAGCGGCAGATCCGGCACCTGTCTGCCCGGCTCTCTCGGCTGGAGGCGGCGGCCGCCCGCGGTGCTTCCCCGCCGGGGCAAGCACACGGTCCCTCGGTGGGCTCTGAGCTTCCGGCGGAGACGCAGCCCTCGCGCCGCGCCGAGCTGTCCTCCATCCTTGCCCGGGTTCGCGAAAACGCGATCCGCGCCGAGCTGAGGGAGTGCGCCCAGTGGGACGGCGAGGGCGTGCGCGAGTATGTGATGCGCTTGTGCGAGCTCGCGCTGCGTGTGCCTGATTTTCCTGATGGGGAGCTGCTCTTCATCTTCATCTCGGGCCTGCAGCAACCCTTCAGGGGAGTGGTCATGATGAAAGACCCCCAGAGCTTTGATGAGGCCGTGAGGTGCGCTGAATTTTTGGAGCGCATGACCGAGCCCAAGGCGCAGGACGCGCATCCTTATGAAGAGGAGCAGCCGCGCTCCCGCCGGCGCGGCCGCCGACACGGCGGTAGGGGTCGCAGCCACAACTTCTCTGACGGACTCGAGGCCGAGGCCCCGCCTGAGGCTTTTGCGGCAGCGAGTGATCAAGGCCAGTGGGGAGAGTGCTGGCAAGGGCCTGCAGACGGCTGTCACTCTTATGACGAAAGGGTGTTTTGCCACCGCTGCCAGCAAGTGGGCCACCGTGCGCTGGAGTGCAGCGCCCCAAGCCCAGTCCCCCGGCGGCGCCGGCGCAACAGGAGCAGCCAGTAGCCGAGGGCTCGACGCCCATACGCGGGTGGCAATAAGCGGGGCCCAGAGCGCCAGCAGGCGAGCTGGTGGCGGCCAAGAGCCCAGCAGACTGCTGCCGCGCTGCTGTGCTGCTGCCTGGCGCTGCTGCATTGCCGACGATTGCCTTTGACCCCTGACCACCACCCCACAGCCTCCTGGGAGGCCGGTGGCTGCTTTGAGAGCTACGCTGGGTTGTGCCTAGCAGCGCTGATGATGATAATGATGTTGCTGAGCCAAGGCGGAGGGCAATGTTTCGGGACGATCCCAGCGACAATATGGGATTTGGACTTGTAGCCGCTTGCATCCCTTCTGTTAGCTTTGGTAGTCCCCGTGCACGTGCACAGAGCAAAGCCCCCTCGAACCTCCTCCACAAGCGACGCTTTGAGAGTGTGGTGCTCACCTGACAGCCCGCAGCCTGACAAGTCACAGCCAGCTGGCAGGAGAGGTCCCGCACCTGATGAAACCTCACGCAGCTAACCAGCAGGACTGCGAGCGGCAGAAGCAGCAGCAGCAGCATCTGGTCGGCCATGACCTTTAAGCACGTGCCCCCACAGCTGTTGCCACACAGCAGGCCGGTCTGCCTCGCCTCATAACCCGCTGCTGCTTGGGCTCCTCGCAACTAGAACAGGCACAGTGTCACAGGCCGTGCGCGCCATGTGGTGCGTGGCCCACTGCAGCCTGTGATGGCTGGGGGAGGATCGAGTTGCTAGGCCAGACTGGAGCAGGAGGCGGCACATGCGCTGGCGTGAAGGGTCGCTGTGCACTCTGCGCCAGTGTGCAGCCTTGCATGGCCAGCCAACAAGCCGGCATAGCCCGCCCTTGCCTAGGGACGGGCTGCCCAGCCAGGGCAATTCAGCCCACAGTGGCTGGGGAACGAACGAGCGGCTGAGCTAGGATGGCGTGGGAAGAAGCGCGCACCAAGTTTGGATCGCGCTCTGTGCCAGCGTGCAGCATGCAGGACCGGCTGCCGGCTGCGTGCTTGCCGCACCTGCAGAGAGAGCGTGTGCACTCTGCAAGCAGGCCTGCTGCCGGCTAGCACTGGCGCCTCTAAAGTCACCAGTACGAGGGGCTGCAAAGACACATGGGAGTCCTCTGTGCCAATCAAATTAGAGTTTTCAAGGCCACCACCGGGAATGTGGCGTGCCAAGACTGCTCCCTGCAGCAGTGGCTCAGGCGCAGGAGGCCGCAGGCGCGTTAAGCCAGCAGCAGCCAGCCACCCCAAAAGAGCTGAGAAACCCGACAAGAGAGTTGTGCGGACCTCTGACCACTATGAGGAGGCCCTCGCTTAAAAAGAAAGCGCCTTGCAAAGCGGGTGGATCCGGATGGACCTCCGCCATGCCGACCCTAGTTGGACCGCCGCTGAGGCAAGCTGCGGCTCAGAGCGGGCTTCGGCAGACCGTGGAACATAGACCAAATGCCATTTCCAGTTGCTGCCAGCGCCGCTCCTGTCAGGGAAATCGGAGGCTCCAGGAGCGAAAGTGCCCGCGATGGCGCCCAGCATGCCGACCTAGAAAACGCTTCCCTCGACGGCCAGGCTCGTGCCATCGCCTGCTTATCCTGCTTATGCAGCCATCAGCCATTATACGCGTGTTGTGCTCGCGCCGGGCACGCCTCGGCCCCGGCAGCGCGCGGCCGTTTCAATCCTAGATGGCGCCATGCGGCGTCCATCGCGGCGCGAGTTGTCCCTTTAGAGACCCAGACCTGTCCGCCGGGCTTTGGGCCTGCTTACTCCATGAGCCACGTTTGCCTCTGTCCGTGCATCACTGCTCTTCGTCTATCAGCCTTTTTCACTGCAACTTGAGCCTCGAGCTGATCTGGGGTGTGGTGCCCAACCGCAGGAACTCCCGCGGCCGCCGGAGGAGGCCGACATGACTGCAAGCCGCCGCCAAGACGCTTCTGGTCTGTGAGGGGGCCGCCGCCCTGCCGCCGCCCACGCCATTTTGCAGGCGTGGCAGCGCAGAGGCCAACTGTGGCCTTGCTGCTCGCGGCTGGCAAGTGAGACCTTGCCTCCTTGCATACTCCCTCTGCAGGGGGGATGTAGCCGCAAGTGGGCTCAGACACTGGGTGGCCCTGCTGCTGCTGCAGGCTTTATGGCCTGTTCAGCAGCGGTCAGCGCCCCTGCTGGCCGGCTCCCCTGCCCGCTCCAGGAGAGCACCAGTGCGGCGGCAGTTTGCAGTTCAATGCCTTCTGGTCTTTCTGATCCTCAAAATCCTCCCAAGTCTTGCAAGCAAGCGTGCTTCTCGCCTTCCTGTCAAGCTTGACTGTCGACAGCTGTTGATAGCTGCAGCAATGGTGACGTCACGCGTGGACGCCCGCTTCTCCGGCTTTGCGGCCGGCGCCTCACGCGTCAACGCCAATACACGCGGTCGGCCAAGCTTTGCCCGGCGCCCGTCGACCCAGGTGCGGAGCCCGCTCCAAGCCGGCCTCGGAGTGCAGGGGGGTCCACAGTAGGCCTAGCGGGCGAGTGCAGCGCAGTTTGGCGCACGCTCAGCGGACCAGTGAGATACAAAGCCGGCTCATCATGGGACGTAGAACGCGGCCGGGAAGCGAAGGCGTCTCGATTGGCTTGGCTCGAGGGCAGATGTTGAATGTTCACGCTCCCCGGCGCCAGCTCAGCGAGTCCCTGCTCTCGGGCGCACCCGGTGAAGCCGTATAGCACCCTGTGAGCCCGGAGGCGCCACTCAGCCCTGAACAGGGCGCCCCCAGAAGTGCCGGGATCTGGTCCTCGTGGGGCAGCATCTCTGGGCCAACTGGCGAGGCTTGGGTCCAGAACGGCACCAAACACAATATAAGCAACTTAAGTATCGTATGAATGCTTAATGATGCATGTGATCTGGCTTGTAGGCGGTGAGGGCTGTCGCCATGGGCGGCAACATCTGGCTGCCCCCCCAAAGGGCCGCCGCCCAGCAGGCGGCAAACAAGGCCCCCATCGTCCAGCGCCACACGCCCCTGCCGCTCTACAGCGTGCAGCGCATGACCGACGGGTCGGAGCTGCAGGTGGGGCACCTTCGCCGTGCATGCGTTTCCTTCCTCGTGCCTTTGTTCTCAGTGAAGCACTGGCGTGTGGCTCGGTACCCTGACCCTGGACTGCTACTAATCTGACAGACCGCGGGCGAGCTGGGTGAGCTCGCCATGGAGATGCGCGCCCAGCTCGAGGAGCTTTGGCATGAGTGCGCCTCGTCCCAGAGCCGGAGTCAAGTCCCAAGCCTTTCGCTGGCAGGCAGCCAGTCACTGAGCTCCCCCTGGTTCGGTCGCAGGCTTGCTGGAGCGAGGAAGCGGGCCATGGCTCTGCAGGTGACTCTTTCCTTGTATCGCCATCCTCCCCTCCCCAAGCCTCCAGTGGCTTGCCTAGCTCCGGGACCGGAGTACAGCACTGAGCCCCCTCCATCTGGCCGGCTGCAGGTCGACAACGAAGGCCTGCAGAGCCATGTGCGGCGGCTGCAGGCGGCGGTACAAGAGGAGACGTACCACCGCCGCGCTGCCGAGGAGCGCGTCGCCCAGCTGCAGGCGCAGCTCTGGGCCTGCCAGCTTGGCAACAAGTGAGCCATGCAGCTGCCCAGTCCCGGCCAGTAAGCCCTTGCCTTGTTCCTGGTGCCTCTTGCCAGGGACTTCCCGTCCCGCAACTGAGCCGCTGAAACGGCACTGCTGCTGCAGGCGTTCTAGTTTGGCCGGCTCTGGGCAGCCCGTGCTGGCCCGTCGCCCACAGCCGCAGTGCATGGTGCTGTCGGCCATGCCGCTGCCGTTGGCTCCTGCTGCATGCATGGGCCTCGTCGCCCGTTAGCGAGAGCTGAAGGGAACGCCAGGCGCTGCTCACGGTGCGTCTCCTCTGGAGCAGCTCGGCCCAGTGCAAGCTTCATCTTCATCCGTGCAGGGCAGCGTCTGCGGCCGAGGAGCGCTGGTTGCAGGCCGGAGCGCCGCCCTGCATTTGGAGGGGCCGCTGCAGAATCTGCTGTGTGAGCTGAGGGTCGTAGGCTCGCTCTGACGCTGCCTTCATGCAATCCATCCACCACACGCCTACAGCTCGGTGACTGACTCCCGAACGCCGTGCGGCGCCGAGGCACGCCGGCTTCCGTGCTTGGGATTCAACACCTGGGAATGGGACCCCCTCACCCCAACACAGGGGCAGCAAGGGACCTGAGCCCCGTCGAGAGTGCCGCAGGGGGGGGGGGGGCGATGCTGGATGGCCGGGCGAGATCCCCGCCGTTCGCGCCCAGCGGGCACAGGACGACACGGCTAACAGCAAGGCGCGCAGCTTCAGCAACTCGCGCCGCCCTTCAGCCGCCCTGGCAAGCTGCCCGCTCCTGCGGCCTCGTCTGCACCTGCTTCCCCAGACTCCAGTGGCGCAGTGCCTGCTGTGCGGCAGCAGCATGCCAGCAGCCTGCAGGCCCAGTCGGCGGCAGTTGACGTGCCGTGGCTGCTGCGCAGGTGGCCTCAGCGCCGGCTGTGTTCAAGCTGCGGGCAGAGGCACCCGTCTTCCTGCCGAGGCAGGCCAAGCTGCGGGCTGAGGCAGAGCCCTTTCTCCCGCGCAGCAGCCAGCGGGCCATTTCTGTCGTGCCGCCGCCCCACAGCAGCCAGGTGCGCATGCTGTTGTGCTGCGGGCACCCACAGCTCAGGCTTTGGCCGCCCCTGCGTTGGAGCTCAGAGTGCATGCTCTGCGCTTGCAGGCGCAGCCCGCCCCCTTGCCGGCGCCCAGCTGCCAAACACCTGCCCCCGGCCGGCCAGCCCCCTTCCGTTCACCGCCGCCAAGGCTGGCGTCTGCCTGCTGGGGCCCGTCTGCGTCCAGGCCCACACTCCCGCAGGAGGAAGCCAGTTCCCGCCGCATGCTGCTGAGCCAGCATTCGCGGTGAGCACCCACCACATGTGCTTCAGGCAATGCTGCTGCGGGCTGTGTTCAAGGGCAGTAGAGGCAGTGCCTGAAACGGGCGTGTGTGCTGCAGAGGCAGCCGCCGGGAGCTGGGCCGCCGAAGCCGTGCTGCTGGCCGGCCCCTGGAAGCAGGCGGGGGGCCTGGTTGGAGGCAGCCCCCAGCTGATCCGGTCCCGGCTGGGCGCCGCCGCGCTCGGCCTTTCGACTTCGTCGGCGGAGGCCGCGCTGTGGAAGTGGTGGGACCTGCTCATGTGCAGCTTTCAGTGGCGATCCACGACCTCATTGCTTGCCTGCCCCACGTGGGCGGCTCCGAATGCGCCGCGGCCCAGCCTTGCGGCTGACTCGGCCGCACCTGTTGAGGAGGCAGGGCACGACGCTGCTCGACCTGCAAAGCCCAGCGTGTGCTCCCGGCTGCGCCAGCCTCTGACACAGTGCCGAGTGCCGCCGCTGTGCTCGCTTGCAGGCGGCCCGGACAACAGCTGCAAGCGAGGCAGCACCCGGCCGCCAGTGCAGCAGTGAGCTGCCATCCACCGGGCACACGGCCGGCTGCCCGCGCCGCTGCCGCTCATGCAGCAGGTCCCCGGCGGGGAGGAGCCCAAGGTGGGGCACCCCGACAGCGCATGCAGCCCCCCACATGCCCCTCGGGAAGGAGCATGGCTCAGGGGGAGGTGGGTGGCGGAGTGCCTGCTCTCGTCATGGAGATGCGGGCACAGCTCGCGGACGATCTCTGGCAAGTGAAGGGCGAGTGCGCCCTTCTTCCCCTCTGCAGGGGCCGGCCCCTACGCCCTCCACGCGCAGCCGGTCACCGAGCTACCACTGCTTTGGACTGTCCGCGAGCCAGGCATGGCCCTCCAGGTGCTCCATGTCTCGCCTTTCTCACCCTGCCTCCCCGCTTGCCGACCAGTCCGTCCGGAGGATTCTCCCCATGAGGCACTGAGTCGCCTCTTTTGGCCTGCTGCAGGGTGGAGCACGAGGCCCCCGAGAGCCGGAGGCGGCGCCTGGAGGCTTCCCTGCAGGAGGAGCGATGCCATCGGCAGGCCGACGGTGGGAGTGGGCGGCGCGGCTGCAGTCCCAGCTGCGTGCCGGCTGAGCTGCGCCTGCCTCTTTTGCTCGCACTTGCAGCCCGCAAATGAGGCCGCCATATTATGGCTGTACGAAGGTACCATGAGTGTTGGCTCGAGATTTGCCAATCTTCTATGCCTGCAGAAGCACTTGATCTGATGGAACTGGGACACCAACGCTCCGATGTTGGCGCATGCGGCCTGCATTGAGACGGTCGATGACCGGATCCGACATGAAACAAAAGCAAGACTTCATTGCAGATAGCTCCACCGCACGGTAGCAAGCTGGATCTCGCGGCATCGTCCGGGGCGCCTGCATGCAGCAATCTTGCGCTATACAATCTGCCATCTTCCCGGCGGTTCATTCGCGCTCCCTACTCTGGAAAGGGCGTGCATGGAGCCTATGGTACTTCTGTTTCTCGGTCCAGAGCCGTAAGCGACGGCGCCTGCTGGCTGGATGGGTGCCGGCAAGGACAGCCTGTCCCCTTCTTCAAGCAGAGCTGTCGCGGCGGATGGCAGAGCGCTGTGACCAACAGAGCGACGCGGATAGTCAGCCCACGAAGCGCATAAGAGCTGAAGCAGACTCCAGCGGCAAGTGCGAGCGAACGGCGCGCAAGATGGTGAAGCAGACGCGGCACTCCGGCGCCCGCTCTTCGCGGGCCAAGCTCGAGCAGCCCGGCAAGGGCGACACCAAGATGAGGTGCGTCTCCCTTATCGAGCGCAACACGAAGCACCCTGGACTTGTCGCACTAGCCGCGTGTGCCACCTGTGCGAGGGATGTAACATCCCCGGCAGTGGCTCCGAAGCAAGCTTGCTTCCGTGCTGGGGGTGGGGAGCTCATGGGAGCAAGCCTTGAGTCATTACTTCGGCTTTGCGGCTGGACCTGAGACCCTCGAGTGCCGCAGCGGCGACGATGCCCACAAGACAACGGGGATCCCCGCCGTCCGCGCACCACGGGCGCCGAAACACGACGCACGGAAGAGTGGGCACCAAGTCATGGGCGCCACACGCCGCCCGGGCACCGCCCTGGTGGGCTGCTCACCCTGAAAGCCTCGTCTGCACCTGCTTCCTCAGACTGCTGTGGCGCGGCAGCGGCACGCCAGTAGCCTGCAGCGCTGACGAGCAGGCGCTCTGAACGCTCGATGAACGGCAGCTGACGTGAAGTGGCTGCTTTGCAGGTGGCCCCAGCGCCAGCGGTGGCTCCTGTTGCCAACAACCAGATGGCGGAAGCATCCGCTTTCGAGCTGCGGGCAGAGGCGCCCGCGTTCAAGCCCGGGCAGACGAAGCTGCGGGCAGACGCGCCTGTCTTCCAGCCGAGGAAGAGCAAGCTGCGGGCCGATGCTGAGCCCTTCCTCCCGCGCCGTCAGCAGGTAGCTTCTGACACGCCGCCGCCCCACGGCAGCCAAGTGCGTGTGCAGCTGTGGTGTGGGCTCCGGCCCTCCAACGGCTCAGGCTTTGGCTGTCCCTGATGTGGAGCTCAGACTGCCTGCATTGCGCTTGCAGGCGGAGCCCGCCCCCTTTTTGGGCCCCGCGGCGTCCGCATGCCCTCCGCCGGCGAGTGAAGTCCCCTTCATCGCCAGTGATGCCGGCGCCTGCCTGCCTGTCCCCGTCCATGTCCAGGCTTACACGCCTGCTGGGGCCGGCGCCTGGAGCAGCAGCGTCCTCCTGCCGCCCATGCTGTACGGTGACGTTCCTGCGCTGCCGTTTGAGGTGAGCCCCCGCCCTTTGCAATGCTGCCACAGCCGGCATGGCTTTTGGGGGGCAGCGACTGAGGCTGCACGCTGCTGCTGCAGGGGCAGCCGGTGCTGGCGGCGCAGTGGGCCGCGGACGCGGTGGTGCTCGCCGGCCACTGGAAGCTCGCGTGGAGCTCGGTGGGGGGCGCGCCGCAGCTGGTCTGGTTCAGGACGGGCGCGTGCGGCATGCTTTGGTGGTTCTTGGCCGGCCCAGTCGACATGGGCACGGCCGAGGCGGCGTGCCTGAAGTGGTGGGACACTTACCACTGCCCCGCGCCGCCGCTGCCCGTGTTCTGGGCATGAAATGCCTGTCCTGTCTTTATTTGCGCGACCACCCTACTCTGTACTTGTGACTGTTAACTGTAACAACACAACAGCCAACAGTGGCAGATCCCTGGTGAAATGCACGCACTTGGGCCCCAGAAAGGGAGACATGGGAAGACCTTGTCTCCTTGCAGCAGGCCTGAAAGCAACCATTAGCGAGCATCCAGGGTTGGCCATGAATGTATTGCTCGCCGTCAGGACTGGAGACCGCCGCCCTGCCGGCCCTAGCTGAAGCCGCTGCTGAGCCAAGACACGGCTCAGAGCGGGGCTCAACGGGCCTAGTAAAGGCTTAGAGGCGAGTTAACAGCTCATTTGCTGTCGCCGCGCCACAGAGCGGCTTGTCTGCGCCTTCGGCAGCAAGAACGCCCGCGATGGCGCTCTGCATCATGCCGACCAAAAAACGCTTCCTCTGACGGCCAGACTCGCGCAATCGCCTGGCGAGTCTGCTGATGCAGCCAAGATGTAATATCCATATCTAATGCCGCGCCAGATACGCCCCGGCTCCAGCAGCACGCGGCCGTTTTTTCAAGAGGGATGGCGCCATGCGGCGTCCATCGCGGCACGAGAGGTCCCTTTGAATGCTCATACCCGTCACCCAGGCTCTGTAACTCAGCTCCATACGAGCCACGCCTGCCTCTGACACCACATTTCTCGTTCCCCAATCGAAGCGCTGCA
Source organism: Trebouxiophyceae sp. KSI-1 (assembly GCA_003568905.1). NCBI lineage: Eukaryota > Viridiplantae > Chlorophyta > Trebouxiophyceae > Trebouxiophyceae sp. KSI-1. The sequence continues at coordinate 10,396 of BHFV01000813.1, forward strand.
TCTCGTGCCTCTTGCTGATGTCGGTTGCGGCGCTCGCCCGCAGGAGCTGGAAAGGGCGCGGGCTTGGACATTGGTGTACTATCGAGCAGAGGGCGGGCAGCCACGGGCTCAAAGCCTCGGCGACTGCCAGAGAGGCCAGCCAAGGGGTGACCTGAGCAGGCAGCCTGGCACGCACCGGCGCCCCAATGCGGGCACGTTCTTCCCTGTCGCCCATAGCTGCTTTGCCAGGGCCGCTTGCGCTGGGATGCTAAAGTGCGTGCAGCTGCGGTGCAGGCGCGCAGGTGGGAGCTACGTTCAGTGGGCCTGAAACTGGGGCTCTCGAGGGTGATGGCAGGTTTCAGTGAATGGGCATCGGTCGATATCCCCAGACACAGAGCTTTTCCGTCGACAGGACGAGCTGTGAGTTGCTCCCCTCACACCAGGCCCCAGCAACGGCCGCCCCTGAGTTGGAGCTCAGACTGCCTGCTCTGCGCTTGCAGGCGGCGCCTGCGCCCTTCCCGGCCCCGGCGGTCTACGCGTGGCCCCCGCCGGCCAGCCCCCTTCCGTTCCCCGGCCACGAGGCTGTTTCACAAAGCGCTGTGAACTCCATGCAACAGCAGCGCTCTGGCAGGCGCCGACGAGCAGTTGGTGAGCACAAGGAGCGCGATGGTCAAGGACACGCGGCCGCGCTGTGCCTACCGAGCTCCAGCTGCCCAAAATGGCGGACTCCGCGCGCCGGTAAGCAGCCCGAGCAGCTTCTAGTGAGACTCGTTCGGTGCCTTGCGTTCGAGCAAGCCGCGTGTGCCACCTGCCCCGGAGGTTGTGACATCTCGAACGATGTGCGGCGCCGAAGCATGGTCGCTTCCGTGCTGGGGCTATTACCTGGGTATGGGGCCTGCTCACCCCACCACAAGAGGAGCAAGGAACCTGAGCCCCGTTGAGTGCCGCAGGGGCGGCGATGCTGGCCTGCTGGCCGAGATGTCCGCTGTTTGTGCCCCGCGGGCACACAAGGCGACACGACGAACAGCAAGGCATGCAGCTTCAGCAACACGCACCGCCCTTCAACCGCCTAGGCAAGCTTCCACTCCTCACAGGCTGCTCTGCACCGTGCTTCTTCAGGCTCCAAAGAGCACAGCGCTGCAAGAAGGCGGCACAGCAGCAGCCTGCAGCTCTGCGTGACAGCCGCTCTGGAAGCTCAGTCGGCAGCAGCTGTCGTGACCTGGCTGCTTTGCAGGCGACCTCCGCGCCGGTGGCGGCCGCTTCCGCCGGCAGCGCCCTGGCGTCGGCTGCGGCCTCCTTCAAGCTACGGGCAGAGGCGCCCGCGTTCAAGCCCAAGAAGGCCAAGCTGCCGGCCGCGGCAGAGCCCTTCGCCCCCCGGCAGCAGCGGGCCATTCTTGCTGCGCCGCCGCCTCATGGCAGCCGGGTGCGCGTGCAACTGTGCTGTGGGCGCCCACAGCTCAGGCTTTCGCCACCCCTGGTGTGGGACTCAGACTGCCTCCCCTGCGCTTGCAGGCGGAGCCCGCCCACTTCCCGGTCCCGGCGGCCACCTCGTGCCCACCGCCGGCCGGCCACCCGCCATTCCCTGCCGCCAAGGCTGGCGTCTGCCTGCTGGGGCCCGTTCGGGTGCAGGCGTACACGCCGGCCCAAGGGAGCCAGTTCGCTCCGAGCTTCGTGCTCCCGCCGGTGGTCGGCGCCAGCGCTGCTGAGCCAGCGTTCGCGGTAAGTCCCCACCGAATGTGCTTTGGAAAGCTACCGCAGCAGGCTGTGCTCAAGGGCAGCAGAGGCAGGGCCCTGAAGGGGTCGCGCCTGCTGCAGGGGCAGCCGCTGCCGGCGAGCTGGGCATGACTCTGTGCTGCTGGCGGGCAGCTGGAAGCTGGCGTGGGCCCTGGTCGGCGGCGACCCCCATCTGGTCTGGTCCCGGCTGGGCGCTGCCGCGCCCGGCCTGCCAGCGTCTTTCCTGGCCGGACCCGTCGACGCCGCCACGGCGGAGGCGGCCCTGTGGAAGTGGTGGGACCACTTTCAGTGCCGCCCGCCGCTGGTCCCGTTCTTCTTTGCGTGGTGACCTTGTCTGCTACATTCATGCGTGATTCTTCCCGAACTGCGAAGTGCAAAATGTAACATAGCCAACTGCCACCAACGCATGCGGCTCCAACGCACTTGATCCCGTGTGGCATGCGCACAAATCGCTCGCGAAAGAACGCTTGGGGATTATGTCGTTTGGCTGGGAGCTGTGAGGTGATCTTGACGACACCGCCTTGGGCCTGCAATGCCGGCCGACGCTTCTGAGAGTCTTCCTGCTGACGACCCTAGCTGGGAGCTGCTGGCACGGCTCAGAGCAGACCTCAGACCTCGGCAGGCTAATCAGCGTTCCAGAGAGAGTTTCTGGTCTATTGACGCTTTCATGTCTCTGGGCGGTGAAGCTGCGCCTCTGAGAACAAGAATCCCGGCCATGGCGCCCAGGATGCTGAACACAGCATGCCTTGCCGAACGCTGGTCCCGACATCGCCAGCTGCGACGGTGGGCACGGCGGATTGCTGACGGCTCTCCATTTCTTCGAGCTGGTTGCCCTCCAGGCATGCTTCCTCCCTCGCTAGCTCGCGGTCGTTTCAATCCTGACTGGCGGCATGCGTCCATCGCGGAACATCGAGCTCCGCTGCCACTTTGTCGAAGCAACATCATCTGAGATGGTTCAAGCTTGCCTTCTTGCCGAACTAGCTTGGCACTCTCTAGGTCACCTGGTGGCATCGTCAGGCTCTCGCAGAGAGCTCGGCTTGGGTGCCCGCCCGCAGGAGCTCCCTCTGAGGTTTGACCACCTCATCGCTGAAGCCTCCGTGTTGTCAAGATAGTCCGGACATGCGCAATGAGCAGGAGCAAGGGTGACAGCTTGCTCTCAGCGTTGCAGGGCGCACTCCACCGAGCTGCTGGGCGGCTGGCAGCTCTGGCTGCCCGGCTCCATTGCCGGCACGCACCTGGCAATGCCTCTGCCCATCCTGGCTCACCAGACACCAGGTGCAGCTGTGGGCAGCCAATGCAGTGTTGCTGTATGGCGTTGCGGCATTGCTTGTCTCGAGCCTCTCGCTGACCTGTGGGCATGCGGCACACACCGGCAGGAGCCCTTTGCGGTGAGGTCATAGCATCGTGGAGCCCGGCGGCAACCACCAGATCGCTTCTGTGGCTTGGTCAAGTGAGCAGCGGTGCAGGCGACGGCTCAGCAGAGTGCGCGCGCTGGCTGCCGGAAAGGACAGCGGCGGCGAGACCCGAGCGGTCAGGCACCCTGGCAGGCAGCGGCGCTCCTACGCAGGCTATTGATTCTTTGCACTCCATCCAGAGCCGTGCCACTGGCCGCTGTCGCTGGGTTGCTCGAGTGCGCGCAACTGCGCTGCAGGCACCCAGTCTTCAGATCTGGCTGCCCCTGAGTTGAGGCCCGGACTGGCTGCGATGCACACTTCTGCATGGCCTTCCCATGTCCGCGGTGAGCGCGCATCACCCCACATGTGCTCTTCTGGAATGCTGCTGCAGCGGGCTGTGCTCAAGGGCAGCAGAGGCAGGGCATGAAGCGGCTCTCGCCTGCTGCAGGGGCAGCCGCCGACTCGATGGGCTGCCGACTCCGTGCTGCTGGCCGGCCCCTAGGAGCTGGCAGGGTGGCAGGCCGGTAGGGGGCCGCAGCTGGTTTGGTGCCGTCTGGGGGGCGTCGCGGCTGGCTGGCCGGCGCACTTCCCAGCCGGACGAGAGGACGCCACCACCGCGGAGGCGGCCTGCCTGAAGATGGGGCTCAGGCTCCACTGTCTCTTGCCCCCTGTGTTATGGGCATGCTCATCAGACTCACTCGCCATGGTCCCTCAACGCTGCTTTGCACTGCCGCTGCCGTTGCGCGAGGTGCTGCCCACCACCTGCGCGCCTGCCTCCTGGCTCTTGTGGTGCTGTGGCTGGCTGCGCCCTGAGCCTAAAGTCCTGCTGAGCTGTGCGCAGGCCCGCTTCCAGGCCTGCCAGCTGCGGCGGCCCTGCTGAGGAGGGCACATAAAACCAGCATGGATGGAGGCCACCGTGGCCAAGCTGCTCGGGACCTGAGAGGTGAGTCCTCACAGAGTTCAAGCTGTCTTGCACGCTGCTGGGGGACTGCGGCCGCAAGCGCGGTGCCACCTCGAGTCAATCACTGCTGCTGCAGGTCTCACGGCCTGGCCGGTACCAGGCAGCAGCCGCCGCCTGCGGGAGCTGAAGGGTGCGGCAGGCGCTGCTTCAGGCGCAGTGCTACTGGAACGGTGCCCCCCCTGGCTGGCCGCTCCCTGCCGCTGCCACACATTCCTGTTGCCGGCCGCTTGTTAAGCCCCACTACCCCCCTCGCTGGGCGCACAGCAGTGCACTCATTGAGTTATGGTTGCAGAACGCCACTGAAGAGCCAGCAGCTGCCCCCGCAGGCGGCCGCTTGTACCCTGA
>BHFV01000814.1:0-14419 GCA_003568905.1 Trebouxiophyceae sp. KSI-1
ATTATTAATCGATTAATCAATTGATTACACGCCTTTCGGCGTAACAACGAGGCAAGCTGGGTGACCTGAGATCGTTTACATGTGGGAGAGAGCCAGAACGGGGGAGAGAGCCGGAACGGCTGCTTCAGAAGCTGAAAGACCGCTGGAATTCCGTTTCCGGGAAAACTTGGTTTATGTTCCCGACCCTTGACTCAACGGAGTCTGTCCGGGGATGGGCCGGCAAAAGCTCGCCAGCTGGGGTGGCAAATGGGGTTAAATTGAAAAATTGGGTTCATTTTGGCAATAAAGCGCGCAGCACATCAGAGGTCGCCTGAGAAGCTCGGTAGCAAACCAAGATGCTGAAATTTGGGGCCGAGGGTGGTTATGGCACAGAACAAACGACAAAAAGACTAGAGGTGGTATGAATAAAGCAGGGAAAATTACTCCACAACACGACCCCCAGACTGCAACCTGAGGCACATCATACCGTGCTTCCCTGTCCATTCACTAACAATAAAATATGAATTTAAACACCGTTATCCTTTTCTATTTAACCTTTTACCCGTACGAGCACCAGGCTGGGCTGCTGCGCTGTCTCCCGCTTAGCACACCGTTGACTTTTCTGAATTCATCATTTTCTCAATTTATCCTTTTCTGAATTGTCCTATTTTGAATTTATCATTTTCTCAATTTTCCACTTCCGAACTTTTCCAAAGGTGGGGGGCGCACCCATATCCAAACCGCCGCCTCGGCCCCCGTGCCCTCCGGCAGCTGCCAGCTGTAGCCTGCCAGGCTGTCGTGGCCAGAGGCCCCAGCCTCCTGATCCTCCCCGCGCGCTGCCCCAGGACCCTCCGGGGTTTCTGCAGGGCCCTGTAGGGTTTCTGCCCGCGAGGCATCCGCCGGATGCCCTGCAGCGCAGCAGAGTTCGCTTCTTGATCCCTGGCTCCTACTCAGGGCAGTAACAGTAACAGTGACAGTACCAGTAACAGTAACAGTGGTAGTAACAGAAACAGTAACACTAACAGAAACAGTGGTAGTAACAGAAACAGTAACACTAACAGTAACAAGGGTGATAATAGCAACGGTGGCAGTAACAGCAATAGAAACAGCAATTGCTGTTAGTGGTAGTAAAGGTAACAGTAGCAGAAACAAAGCCGTTTCTTCACTGCGAACGCAGCCTGTGGGGGTTCAGCAATCAGACATCTAAGCGGCCGTAGGCGGCAGGAACTCTCGCGCATAAATAACTCGAAAATGCTGCGCGGATTGAAAAGTATTGGCCAAAATGGCCTGCGCGGCCGAGGTGCGCGAGGGGAAAATAAGCATACATCCCAGAAAACACCGGTTTTATAACCCGGCAAGCCGGTTACTGGGGGCCGCGCGAGGCCAAGAAAAAATTCCAAAGCCGTGCGCGAACTCCTTGCGCCAAGCGTTTGATAAACGCCAAAATGCAAAAGCGCGAGAGTTCTTGCCGCCTACTGTAGAGCGATTACCTGAGCAGGAGGCAGCCGCTTGGGCCGCGGCCGCCGAAGCGCAGCCGGGCTGGCAGCAGCCGCCGCTCCGCTCCGCAGCCTCGCCCCCGCCAGCCAGCCGCAGCTCCTGCAGCTTCTCGCCAGCTTCCCCAGCTGCTGCACCTGCCCGGCCACAGCTTCGGCTGCTGCAGGGCGCCTGCGGCTCCAGGCTGCTGGCTGCAGCCTCCGCAAAGAAGATCGGCAGGCGACCCTCCGCATGCTGCGTGCAGGGTTTACCGTTAAACCCTAAAGCAGACGAGTGCCAGTGACGGACGGAGCCTCCGCTGCTTCGCACCGGGCCGGTTTCAAACCCTGAATCAGAAATGCGTTTCGGTAATTCCATAAATCAAAAACCTGTCTTTTGTATCCATAAACCCTAGAAACCCTGAAATGGCTGGAGGATTCGGCTTTCGAGCAGATGCTGGGCGCGGCAGCGGCACTTGAGAGCACCATTGAGTGCTGCTGCAGCCTCTGCTGCTTTTCACCAATAATTACCCTATATCAAAAACCCTTCAACAAAACCCTAGAATCCCTAAAATGGCTGGAAAGATCCGCTTTCGAACAGAGGCTGGGCGCAGCAGCGGCACTCGAGAGCCCGGCTGCCAGACAGCACACACTTCTGCTTTCCGAGTAGAGGGCACGCAGTCAGGGTGCGTGCCTGCTCTGCGGCGAGAGCAGCGGTCTTCCGCCGCAGCTCCGGAAGCGCCCACAGCAGCGGCTGGTCCAGGAAGACGAGCGCCGCCTTCATGGCGTCCGGATTGAGCGGCGCGGCGGCGTAGGATGCGAGGCGGCGGGCGGTGGCCGCCACGTCCAGCGGCTCCCGGCCGAACACGAAGTACGCCGGCAGACGGGAGAGCGGGCTGAGCGAGGCTCGGCCGTAGTGCACCTGTGCGTTTCCAATTTGTGAGAATGCTGCTGGGAATGCTGCTTGCCGGCATAATGGTGGCCGAAGGTTGGACATGTGCCATGAGGTGCAGGTATATCAGCACGATGACGATGTCGGCATGCCTTCCGGGACGAAAAAAGCAGGCTCACCACGGCGTCGGCATCGGCATGCTCGGCCGCCACCTCGTCGACGCCTAGCGGGTTGTATGTCGTGTCCGCAAGCACGAACACCTGCAAAGAGGCACAGCAAGCTCAACTGGTCGCCTCTGAGGTGCGAGCAGTCTGTTCTCCGCACCACAGCCGGCTTTCTGGATGTGAAAACGGATGTCATTGCCGTTCTCAGTGGTATCAACAAGCTACGCACCTGGGCTCCGGGACAATCAGCATCACAGCGAGCCTGTAGCTCTCGCGCCACTGCCACCGCGTCCTTCAGCAGCTCGTCCGGAAACTGCAGTGCGATGCGACGGAGGTGCCGGCTGCCGATGAACTGCAGCGTCTCGCGGATCTGCCAGCGCTCCAAGAAGTCGTCATCCGCCATGGCACCTGGCGACATCAAGCGATTGCCATTTGCCATGCTCGTACGTTCGGTACTGTGGGAGCGGGTCGAGCAAGTCCTATTGTCCCCAAATTCCTCGGCCTCCAAACTCACTAGGAGTGCGGAACGCATCGAGACTCTTGAGTACCTCCAGAGCAGCGCTTGAACCTTCCTGGCCTTCGAGCCCGTCTGCATCGCATCGCGACACTAGCGACGGGCCAAATTGGGCGCCGGGCAGATGGTGCTCGTGCTGTGCATAGGCGACCTGCACATTCCCCACCGCGCAGTAGATCTGCCCGCAAAGTTCAAGGCGCTGCTGGTGCCAGGGAAGATTCACCACATCCTGTGCCCAGGCAACCTCTGCAGCCAAGTACGGCACCTTCTTATGTTCCCCGGACCTATTGATGGTGCCACACTGCGCGTCTGTTGTCTAGCGACCGGCTTCGGGCCACTGAGCTGGGAGCCGATGCCCGACAAGCAGGAGACACAAGCCTACCTGAAGACCGTGTGCGGCGACCTACACGTGACGCAGGGCGACTTTGACGAGACGCCGCATCCGGATGAGGAGGTTTCGCTCCTTTGCCGCTCTCATTTTTGTGCTCACCGCCCGGGAAACAGCAACGGCATTTGGGCCTACCAGAGCACCCTTCACTGGCCACCAGGGGCCACATACGTGCCTGTGGGGGGGAGTGGCAGCGTCAGGGGGTAACAGCTCCAGCTTCAGTCGGCTCGCAACAGCCGCCAGTCACACTGCTAGGCATGTCAGCAGCAGTGCCGGGACTTGAGAGCCCAGCATGCCAAGCAGCTTCCCCAGCCACTCTTCCCCTTGCAAAGCCAGAGCTCTTGAGATGACCTGAGCCATTCCAAGGCAGCGCCAGACTCCCTTTATCACGCCCGTCCTTGTCGGGAAATACGTTTTGCCGTCCACCCCCATCAATTCGGCTGCCTTAAAGGCGTTTTGCATGGGTATGTGCCGTGGGCAGCGAGCCTTCAATCTTCCCCAGAAGCGGAAACCTTTTGCCGTCGGGCGACAATTCCCCTCCCAGTGCCGGTTAGAATGTTTTGCCGTTTAGCCGCGCCAGGGGCGCTTGCTGCCACCAGAGGTCGAGGCAATGCATGACACAGGCCTGTGTTGCAGGCGTCAGGCCTGCCATTTCCCTCCATTTTCCAGGAGGTAAAACGTCTCACTGTTTACGCTTTACTGTTTTGCCATTTTGCGGAATGGTGGCGTTTGCAGGTGCTGGAGATCGAGGAGTTTCGGATAGGCCTGTGCCACGGGCACCAAGTCGTCCCGTGGGGCAACATGGAGGCGCTCGCTGCAATGCAGCGGCGGCTTGATTGCGACATCCTCGTCTCTGGCCACACCCACGAATTCAAGGTGTCGCCCCTTTCCCCTTCGAGGGATTAGGGTTTAGGGTTTCCTGAAGTCCCCATTCATTCTGCCAGTGCTGGCGCGAAAGAGGGTCTGGCAAAACGGGCGCCGGCGGTTTATTTCCACCTCTTGCTGCGTTTTCCCCCGCTTTTCTTGTGCAATTTTCCGCTGGCAAAACGCGCCGTGCGTTTGACTCGGCCGCACAAACAAACAAACTGCTTTCCATCTCCTGTTCCATTTCGAATTTTGGCGGGCACATTGTCAGGGTTGATGAATTGAGCGGTTCATTTTCCCGTTTGCAGCTGCATGAAAGGACCCAGGCCCTCCTTGCCAGCAGGCTGCAGGCTGGAGTTTGGATTGCGCTGAAGGGGGGCTAAGAGCGATTGGACAAGCAGGCTCCACTCAATTGCGCTTAGGGTTTTGGTTTAGGGTTTAGGTTTATGGGTAAGGGGGCTGCTCCTGAGTGCCAACAGAGTGGCGCTGTTTTTGCTGCTGGAATTTGATTTTTCGGGTCAGGGTTCAGGGTTCAGGGATTGAGCTCGGCTGGGCGCCCCCTGCAGCAGCAGCAGCAGCAGCAGCAGCAGCAGCAGCTGCTTGCTGCTTTTAGGGTTTAGGGAGGAAGGGAACCGAGAAATCCTCATCAGTCAGTTACCGTCAGACGTCAAGCACAGTCCTCTGCTGGGCAGAAATCGCGGATTCTGCCGCCCAGTAAGGCTGAAGCCTGTCCAGTGCCCCGGTTTCCTCCATCCATGTTATTCACCAGAAGTCCATTTCACGGCACCATGGAGGGAAAAAGAAACACACATTCTTGGCTTCAAAATCACTCAAAAAAACAAAACAGAACCGGTGAAAACCCACACCGGATCAGGGCCGCTCTCCCAAGCGGGCACAGAGTTTGAGGTTGTGCATCTGGCAGCTGTTGCCATCCGCCGACCTGGTTTGAGATCTGAGATCCCCTGGCTGCGCGCGCTGCTGCAGGCGTACAAATACGAGGACCGCTTCCTCATCAACCCCGGCTCAGCGACGGGAGCCTACAGCGTCGTCACCCCCCAGGCCAAGCCCAGCTTCGTCCTGATGGACATCGACGGCGCCAAGGTCTCCATCCCTTTTCCCCCTCCCTTGTGCTTTGCTGCGGGCTGGCAGGCACCTGTGCCGTGCCCAAAGCCATGGAGACGGCTGAAGGCCATCGAACTTTACGTTCGTAAAGCCAGCTAGCAAAGCTATCAGAGTCCAAAGGCCCAGATGGTCTAAAGACCATCAGAAAAGAGCGCGAAAAGAAGGCGACCGGGTAAGAGACATGCGAAAGTTTCGCTTTATGCAAAATCTGACCCGGATGCGCTGCCAGGGGCGCAAGTGGCGCCGCCGCAGGGGGAGCGGAGGCCGCCGCTGGTGTCGTTCGAATGGGTTGCAGACTACCGTGGCTCCAACGCTGCAGATCAGTGGCTCAGTGTGGGGATGGGGCCATCGGGCAGCAAGATGGAGGCGGCGGGCCTGGCAGTGGTGGCAGTGCCGCTGCTTGTGCTATGCACTGGACTGGCATTTGGAGTGAGCAATCTGTTTGCATGCTGCGAATAGAGGAGGCTGAGGGGAACAGCTGCTGCTGCAGGCCACCGTGTACGTGTACGAGCTGACCGACGAAGAGGTGAAGGTCGACAAGATCGAGTTCAGCAAGGCGGCGGCCAGCGAGGGCCTCTGAATGCGACTGCATGTCTGCTCTGTCGCAGAGTGCTCAGGACCACAGCTGCGCTTCTGCTGCAGTGACGTGTGCCCGGATGGTAGGTCGATCGGACTGCTCTCGTCAGGAAGGACAGTGTCGACACGGTTTCAGACGCGTTCGGAACAGTTTCATCGAGATGGGTGCTTCGCACTTTGTGAGCAGCAGCCGCAAGCTTCGCAGACTCCTGATCTAGCCGAGCGGCAGCCACCTCGCGAGCCTACCAATCACACACGCAACTCGGCGGGCGCTGGCATGCGAGGGCAGCCCTTCTGCACGCCAGCCCCAAATACCCAAGAAATTCGATCGACGACGCGGGGCGCGGCACAGCGAACCGGTCCCGATACAAAGAGCGCGCGCGCGTGCGCGACCAACGTGGAGGAAAGCGGCAGGAAAAGGACGCGGCTGTCGAGCTTCGGCCCGGCGTGCTGGGCGGCTCTCAAAGCGGGATCGGCGCGGCCGAGCACAGGACCGGGCCGCGAGCTCGCGCCCATCCGCACACGCGGTCACCGCAGCAACTTCAGTTCGCCAGTCACCTTGTCGACCGTCTCCGCCGGGCCCGCGATCGCCAACACCGTGACGGAACCGGGCAGCACCTCCGTCCGGCCGGCGTCCGCCACCTATGGCCGCCCACGGCGCGCGCGTCAGTTGACAGTTTTTTAAAGTCGAGAAGCTCAGATTTCGTCCACCCGGCGGCGCGCCCACGAACAGCGCGAGGTAGAAACGAGCGACGCATCTTGCCGCATACAAACGCCTCGGAAGAAAGCTTGCGGCTCAAACCCGGTGTGCCGCGGTGCCTAGCGGCAGCCGCACGGCCCCCGCTTCGACCCGTCTTATACCGAAGGAGGCGGCGGGATCTCTCACCAGGAAGGTCGGCAGGAGCAGCTGGTTGGCGACGTTGGCCAGCTCCCCTAGCTGCTCTCCGGACTCGACACTCACCACCACCGTCTTCTCGCCCTGCGCCTGCAGGCCCGCCGGGCGCGCCTCCCCTCACATGCCCAGCCCCACATCCCCTAGAGGCGCTTGCGCAAGCTGCACCAGCCTGGCAGCAGGCACAAGGGTCCCTAAACCCTAAACTCCACAGACGGAGCTGGCAGCTGAAGGCAGCTCCAGCGCCCCTCTGCGATCCCGGCAGCTCGCTCGCAGCCAGGCTCCCGCAGTTGCAGCGGACGAGATCCAGCCAAGCGCAGGGATGGCTGGGAATCGCTGGGTAGGGACGGAGCGGCACGCCTTAAAGACGGCAAAACTCAGGAAACCGGCGAAAAAAGAGGGTGCCAAACCCGGTACACAGCCGCCAACAATTCAAAGCCAACACAGACGGTGGGAGCTTCTCCCGGTTTGCAGCTGCTCGCTGTTTCAGCCCAGGGTTTGGGGGCGCGCCTCCAAGCCGGCAAAACCCAGGAAATCTGCGGAAACGGGTGTTGCATTGGGGCATAGGTGCTCGCAAGCCGGTTCGCAACTTTAGCTACTTTAAACCCTAAACCCGAAATCTGGGCTCTTACTGGTTGGCAGCTACTCTGCTCCCTGGTCAACCGAGGGGGGGGGGGGTATAAGGTACCTCAAAAGCAGAGTACCAGGGCACACGGTTGGCCATCATCACTTTGTAGAGCCCCACGGCCGCGTGCGCGCACTGGCTGGCGACCTTGCCGGTGCTCATCATCAGATTCGCCGACACAACCAGGACCGCCTGCGGAGGTTTTGCCGGTGAGAAAACCCAAGAAACCGGAAACACATCCTCGCAGAGGTGGCGGAGATATGGCGGCTCTCAAAACAGCAGTTGCTGCTGGCGGTTTGTGAGTTGGAAAAATGGGAGCTCGCGTGTGGCAGCAAGACATGCCCGCTGCGGAGCCTTCAAGCTGACAGGACGAGAGCAAGTGAGGCTGGAAGGTGAGGGAGTCTGTTCTCGGCGGATGCATGCCGGCAGCCAGTTGTGTCTGTATGAGCGGCGGCTGGGAAGATTCTGGAGAGCTGGGGGGCCGGGGCAGATGCTGCACTGAGGATGGGGCGCGCCTTGCACTCGACTCCACAGCCCACCGGCTCTGCAAAGGACTGGTCGCCGCCTGCAGGGCCGCGCTCGCAGCTGTCAGCTCAGGCCACTCGGGCTGCGACCGCATTGCGGGATTGGGAGTTGGGGAGGTGTGCAATGTGGGCTGGGAGCCGGCTCACCGGGGTGGATGACGGTCGCCATGTCGGCCGGCAGCCCGACGACCGGGTCGCTCGCGCCGGGCCGCCTCGAGGTGCCCTGCACGCAGCACGGCAGCCAGGCTGAAGGGTTTGGAACACGTGAACCGGAGCCGGACGCAGCAGGCGAGCAGCGGCCGCTGCGACGCATGAGAAAGGATCAGAAAGATGGGGAGAATCGCACCGCCGGTTCCAGGGGCGCGTCGATGTCCGGGTCGCTTGTGTGTTCCATTAACCAGTTCACCGCCGGCTCCACGCCGCAGTTGTGCGTGCGGACCAGCGCCTTGATCGCGCGGTTCTGCGGGAAGCCCTGCACGGCAAGCAGGCCTGGCTCGCTCGGGCGCACGGCCAGTGCTCGTTCCCCCGGGTCGACCAGACGAGCCGAGCGCATCGCCGGGCGCAGCGAGCGGCTAATGCGATGATAAGGGCATGGGACAGCATCAAGGTACCCTTGTACGGCTCTCACAGCCGCGCGGGCGCTTGATTGGCTCCCAAGGTGGCAGGATGCAAGTCGACAAGCAGTCGCAGAGGTAGTCGTTTGCGCCTCTGGTGCGTCTCTCGCGCTGTTGATTGCAAGATAAAGCTCCCAGAGACCGCTTGCCATCGATTGGAGTGCGTTGGGGGCCGCGGGCCGACGGCGGTTCGGCAAGCAGGACGCGGGGGATGTGAGCGCACCATTTGTATAATCTGCGCCAGCAGCGCGCTGTCAGGCCTCATGGCCGCTGGGCTCATCACCGGCGTGCCCAGCGGCCCTCCTTCCACGCGCGATTGCTGGTCGTCAAATTTTGCTAACCGCGAGAACGTGAGAATCGCCTACGCCCCGCGCCGCCGGCGCGCCTGGGTCGGAGCGGCGACCCGGCGCATGGCGGGGCTGCCTGCACCTGCACTGCTAACTGCGAAACGACTGTTTGCAGGGAGGCTCTTCGCAATTCCCCTCTAGGCTGTTCGCGACAGCTGGGCAATGTGCAATGTGCAACTCGCACATTGAGAACAAGCCACGCTGCGGACCTGTCAATGTACCGGGGCCGCGGCAGAAGGGGTGGCGGAAGGGGCGGACGGCTGCCGGCTCCGGCGAACGCGCGCGGTGGTCGCAGCTTCAGCTGGACGCGCACCGAGCCAGTCAAACCGCCTCCTGGTGAGCCCCACTGGTGTGCGTCGGCACTGCTTGCAGGTCAATCATCTGCATCGCTGGCGAAGCGGGGCTCATCCCGTTCCACCGCTGGCCACTGAGCGAGGTTTTTGTTTCGTGCGCAGCTCAGCCCGTGCCCCAGCGCGTCAGGCCACGGCCAGCAGACCCGCCGCCACCGCAGCCAGCCGCTCCGCGCGCGGGAGTGCCGGCTGGTCAGCCCAGACGCTCATACTCCCTCCAGCTTGGGTGCATCTCCCACCCTCTGCCTGTTTCAGAGCGCCTGCGGTGCCGCAGGCGCGGCGGCGACGGGCGGCTACGTCAAGCGGCGCTCGCACCAGCTGCTGCGTGTCAGCCCGCGCGCTCCCGAGCAGCCATCCCAGCCGCCTGCTCGGCCGGCCACAAGCTCGCCGATTCGGCAGCCGGCTCGGCAGCCGCTCGCCCGGCAGGGCCGGCACAAGCTCGTGCGGCAAGGCAGCCTCGTGAGCGCCGCAGCCAAGGCCCTCGCGACTCCCAAGCCGGCATCCAGCAGCCGTTGGGTCAGGCAGCCATCAGCTCCAGCAGCCAGCAGGCCCCCGGCCGCACGAGGGAGGGGGCCGCGGCGCGGCGGCGGATGGCAGCAGTTACAGCAGCGGCGGGGGGACCCCCTGGCGCCGCGCCGCCCGGCGGGAGTTACGAAACCGGCGAAGCTGCTGCGGATCCGCGGCGGCATGTACAGGCTGGCGCGCGGCGGCCACAGCCTGCGGCGGCAGGCGACGCCCGCGCAGCTGCGGACGGCTGCGGCTGCTGCACGGGCGGTTATCACGCCACAGGCGCGGCATCCCCTGCACCCGGCAGAATCCCCTGCCCCTCTCGACGTAGCGGGCAAAACCACCGCCAAAACTAGCCCCACGGCAAAACCAGCCCCTTCCGCCGAAAAAACGCATTCCTTTTTGTCTTTGTCATTCCCCGCCACGCCGCCCGCTGATGCCTTCAGGGTCCAGGGTCACCATTCAGGGTCTAGGTAAACCCTTAACCCTAAAACCCCCCTGTCTTTCGCAGCAGCCCTTTCTGCCCTCAGAACCGCCGACCGCCGGCCCCCAAACCCTAAAAATCGTAACGCTAAACCCTAACGCCTCTCTGCAGCGACAGGCGCGCCGCACCCCGCCCGCCGCTGCGCAGCTGCTGCCGCGGCCTGGCAGCGCCGCGAGGCTGCGGCTGCTGCAGCTGCGGCGGCTGCGGCATGTCACTCTCGGCGGCATCAGCGGAGGCTCGCTCGCGTCGGCGGCCGCGGCGGCGGCGGCCTCAAACCCTAAAACAAACCCTAAAGGGCAGCAACGGCAGCGCAGCGTTTTCGCGCAGCTGCGGCAGCGAGCCAAATTCGTCAACAGCCCGTGTTTGGACTTTTGCAGGCGCGCGAGCTCTAACTGCCCCTTACACGCAACGCTTAACCCTAAACCCTAGACTTTCTACATAGGTTCGCACAGTGCGGCCTTTATCGCTTTGTTGCGAAGAGGGGGAGGGGGGATCTCGGTGGCAAGGCTGCTCAGGCAGGCGGCAAATCTCGACGGTTTTTTGGTGGGAAAACTGACATGAGACGGGGTTTTTGGTGGGAAAACTGGCATGAGTCGGGATTTTGTCTTTAAATTTGGGTTTGGTCCGAACCTGAATTTTCCACAGCTGGCACTACTGGTGACCGCAGCGACGAGCTGCGGCCGGCAGGCTAGCCCCGTTTAGGGTTCAGGCTCAGAGTGGCACCGCACGAATTACATTAGTCATGAGATTTAGGTTTGGAAGAAACCCTAAAACCTACATCTTCCCAGCTTCACACCATGAACCCTTCAGCTTTGGCCCTAGCTGCAGAGCCGCCGCCGTGGTGCGACTTCCTAGAACCTAACCAAAACCCTAACGCCGCTGCGCGCCGCCCGCCAGGACCGGCCGCTGCGCCAAGCGGGCCGGCGGCGGCTGCCTCAAGGTGCACGACCCTACTAGGGTCGCGGTCTGCCCCCGCTGGCTAGCGGGAAGCTGCGCGGCGGTGGAAGGATGTCCGCTTCAGCATCGGGCGGAGCGGGATCTCATGCCGCTGTGCCTGCACTATGCGCGGGTGAGCCACCGACCAATACCCCCTCTTCCCCAAAAATAAAACAGTAATCAGTGGCAAAACCCGAATCGCTGCTGAATTATTTCATTACGCCCAAACGAGGCGGGTGTGCTGCAACCGGAAAAAACCGGATCACATGCCTGCACTGTGCGTGGGTGGGAATAACCAACATCCTCAGCCTTACTCCCCCTGAGTTCAAAATCACAATTACAGTGCATTACACTATTCGCAGCACTGCAGAACTATATCATGAGACCCAAACAACAGATGCGCCAAACCGGAAATCAGATAAAACGGCCTGATTCCCTCCATTTTCTTGCCAGAATGCCGAATTTCGAACTCGAAATGGAGCCCTTTCTCCCGCCCAATCCAAGAGCGCTCGCTGCCCATTCTCCGATCCAACTCGTCTAGGGTTTCACAACCAAATTCCGTATCCAACCAGAAGTCCTCCCTCTGAAGCCTAGAAACCTTTTGAAACTCTTCCACTTTGGAACCCTAAAACCCTAAATTCTGACCCTACAGGGTTCCTGCTCGACGCGCGACTGCCCCTACCTCCACATCCGCCACGCAGCCGCCACGCCGCATTGCCAGGCTTTCGCAGAGGGGCACTGCCCCAAGGGGGCAGCATGCCCCAATCGGCACCTCACAGCCCGCATGCTGCGCGCCGGCGGCAGCCAGGCTGGCGGCCAGCAGGTGAACCGAACTCTATTAGGGTTTCTGAGTTATGAATCTAGGGTTTATTTGGATCCTGTGGCGTTTGAAACGCCCCACCGCATCCGGTGCCGCCCCGGTGGGATTCGCTGGCAGGCAAGCACGCCAATTCGCAGTCTGTTTAGGGCTAGGACCGTGCGCAGGCGTTACACCGGAGGCTTGCCGTGCGGTAGGGCTGTTCAGGGTTTGCCAGGCTGGCGGCCGATACTGCTGCACCTGCTCCGGCCGATGCAATGCCGATTGTGAGCGGTTGATTGCTACCCCTCCCCCCCCCTCCCCCTCCCCTTCCCCTCTTTTAATCTCTGCAGCTTGTGAATTGCCTCACTCCACCCGAGCCTTCTGCCTCGTCACCGGCCGCCGTAGGATTTAGGGTTTCGGATGACGGGTTCAGGGGCGGGCTTTAAGCAGCCCCGGGGCGTCGCCAGTTTCTCAACCCTAGAAACCCTAAGTCTAGCATCGAGCGCCCTTCCCGCCAGCCGGCCACTCGAACGGCGCCCTTCGGTCCTTTTCCTCCATGTTTACAATTAGGGTTTAGGGTTCAGGGCAACCCTAGACACGCGCCGTCGTCAAAGCCTTGCCGCTCGCCGATCCGGCAAAACTCTGCCGAACTTCTGCCGAGCCGGCAAAACTCGGGCCCGGCAGCTTCTGACCCCGGCAGCACCGCTGCCACGAGATGGTTTAGGGTTTCGTTTAGTTTTTAGGGTTTAGAGCCATTCGCCGCGTCCCGACCGCAGGCTGCCGGCAGCAAACGAAGGCGAGGAGCCGCCGGCAAAAGTGGCGGAAACGGCGGCGGCAATGAGGCGCCGGTAGCCAAGCGGCGGGCATTCAGGTGGGACGCTTCCTCACAGACAGCTGCAGCCGCTGCCGCTGCCGCCGCAGAGGAGGAGTCTGCTGCGCTGCGGCCCGAATTTCTCCGAAACCTGCTGTGAGGGCCCCCCCCGGCGGCGGCTGCTGCCGGTGGGCAAAGGCGGCAAGCAAGGTGCCCTGGAGTGGCGGTGAAACGCATGCGCGCGTTAGGGTTTCAAGCCCTAACGCTGTACGGGGAGCGAGGCGCTCTGGCGCTCCTGGGCAGCGGCGACGCCTGCTGTCTGCTCTCGCCTCACATTAGGGTTTTAGGGCTTTGAGATTCTTGGGCCATGAATTCATTCGTGCTGAGATCGAACATAAGTGATGTGGAGATGCGTCCCTTGTTTGTGTGTGTGTGCTGTGCGCTGCTTGTCTTCTGTCTCATATTTTCGCTTCTCTGCCGAAAGAAAAAACATCCGAGTCTGTGGAACAACATACAACACAAACAACATGTAACATAACATGTAACGCGAATCGCTCACAAATCACCACGCTCGCATGCGAGGGCCTCTGGCATGTGAACGGGGGGCAATGCGCAGAAAAGGCAGAGGAGCAGAGTATAACAGGCTGTTCGCTCAGCAGAGGCTGCCGCTAAGCGGCGGTACATGCGGCTCTGTTTCCCCCATGCAGGCCCTTAAGTTTTAGGGTTTAATACGCGGAGCCCTAAACCCTAAAACCCGGCCGAGTTGAGCAGTCATAGGCCGGCTTTCTAGTGTACAGGCGTCCCGATCTGCAGGCCGAGAGCAGTGCTCCTACACACGATTAGGGTTTGGGGGCGGGTTTGGCTAGCCTGGCCGCCGGCATCGAGCTGATTGGGGGGCCGAGGGGCTCGCAGCCGCCACCCTGGCAATGCAGAGCGGCCCTTTGGCGGCTAGCAGCCAGGCAGGGACTGTGGCAATGAGGCGGCGGCCGGCAGGCATCCCGCCGCAAATCAAAGCCCAACAACCGCCAGAGGCTCACACCAGCCCCCCCCCAGCTCCCTTCCCCTCCCAGAAAGCAGGCTTCCGCTTTCCGGCGCCTCGAACGGCTCTCGCGCCGCCGCAGCCGCAGCTACGGCCGCCGCCGGAAACCCTATCCGAAACCCTAACGCACAAGCGTGCGGCTGAGCACGGCCGAGTACCAGGCCAGCCCGGTCGCGAGCACGCCGGACGCGACGAGGAAATATCGGTTTTTCACGAGTTCCGGCACGGGCGGGCGGTAGTTTTCCCAGAATTCGTCCTCGAAGGATTTTGGGACCTTGCGGCCGGCGGCTCTGACCGGCGGCCGCGGCTGCGGGCCCCGCTGCCGCCTGCGGAGCGGCACAGCAGGGTTTTCATTGGTTTCAAACATGCGTCAGTAACAGTTTGCCGGAATGCGAGGCAATCCAGCCTGGCTCCATCAGGGCTAGATTTTCCTCTTCGGTTTAGGGTTTCCCCTTTATCTAGGGTTCACCTTTTCCCTCTACTCATCGATCGCCCACAGTGACTGATGCATATTGTTCGG
>BHFV01000815.1:0-14135 GCA_003568905.1 Trebouxiophyceae sp. KSI-1
CCAGGGGCTGAGCTGGCAGGTTGCGCGGTCGCTGCATGCCTGCACCGCACGACAGCCAAACCGGGGGGGGCGAGCCTTCCCGAGGCGACTTGCGAGGCAAGGCTTGTTTGGGCGGCCGATAGCTCCCGCCACCCCCCTTGCAGGCGGTCGGCAAGGTGTTCACGCTGTGGACCAGCTTCGCCCGCTTCTACGAGCGCCACGGCAGCCTGGACAACGCGCGCGCCGTCTTCCGCAAGGCCGCCGCGGTGCCCTTCAAGTGGGTCGACGACCTGGCCAGCGTGTGGAGCGAGTACGCGGAGATGGAGCTGCGGCACCACAACTACAAGAACGCGCTGCAGCTGCTGCGCACCGCCACCGCGCCGCCGCCCAACTTCAACCGGCGCCAGGCACTCCCCTCCACTTCTCGCCGCCTGGCTTGCAGGTGTCCTGAGCAGCTGTGGCAGCTTGTCTGGGGGGCTGGACAGGGCTGCGTGGGCGCTGACGGGGGCGCTGCCGCCGCTTGCTGCAGCGCGCGGAGGAGCGGGAGGGCCCCGTGCAGGGCCGCCTGTACCGCAGCCTGCGCCTGTGGAGCTTCCACTGCGACCTGGAGGAGTCGCTCGGCACGGTCGAGTCGACGCGCGCCGTCTACAACCGCATCCTGGAGCTGCGCATCGCGACGCCGCAGATCATCCTCAACTTTGCGCTCTTCCTGCAGGCGCGGCACGGGGCCCTGGCCCCCGCCCGCCGGCCCTTCCTCTGGCCAGCCGCCGCCTGACGCCCGCCGGGCCCGCCGCGGCAGGAGCACAAGTTCTTCGAGGAGAGCTTCCAGGTGTACGAGCGCGGCGTGGCGCTGTTCAAGTGGCCGCACGTGCGCGACATCTGGCAGGCCTACCTCACGCAGTTCGTCGAGCGGTACAAGGGCACCAAGCTGGAGCGCGCACGCGACCTGTTCAAGCAGGCGCTCGAAAAGGCGCGCCTGTCACTCCTGTCTTATAAACAGAGAGAGGCAGGCGCACTGCACTGACCTGCTCCACCTGCAACGAAAGGCCGCCCCGGGGCGCGGTGTGTGCGTGGGGGGACTGACACGGCCAGCCGGTGCTGCGGCCGCAGGCGCCTGGGCCGGACAGCAAGGACCTGTTCCTGCAGTACGCGGCGCTGGAGGAGAAGTACGGCCTCGCGCGCTCGGCCATGGAGGTGTACGACCGCGCGGTGCGCACGGTGCCGCAGGAGCTGCGGCTGCCGGTGTACGACCTCTACCTGGCGCGCGCCTCCGAGTTCTTCGGCATCGCCAAGGCGCGCACTCTGCTGCTGCCTCCCACAGCAAGGCTGTCTGCCTCCTCTGGGCAGTCGGCGGCGGCGCTGAGGGGGGGAGGGGCGGCCGGCAGGTGCGCGAGATCTACGAGACGGCGATCGAGGCGGAGGAGCCGTACCAGCTGTCGGACGCGGACACCAAGACGCTCTGCCTGCGGTGCGCCCGCCCTGCCTGCCCCCGCCCAGGCCGCCAGCGCTGCGGCTCGGGTCCAGGGCGTGCGCATGCTGCGGTGGTGGGGGAGAGACAAACTCAGCCGCCCGTCTGCGCCGGCAGGTACGCCAAGCTGGAGCGGGACGTCGGCGAGGTCGACCGCGCGCGCGCCATCTTCGTGCACGCCTCCAGCCTGGCGAATCCGGCGACGGACCGCGACTTTTGGCAGGCGTGGAACGACTTTGAGGTCGCGCACGGCAACGAGGACACCTTCCGCGAGATGCGCCGCATCATGCGCTCCGTCAACGCCTCCTTCTCGCACACGCACTTCAACACGGCCGTCGTCGAGGCGCGCCCGCCGCCCGTCGCCGCGGCCCCAGGTGCGCGCGCTCGCCCCCGCCCCCACCCCCGCCAGCGGCAGGAACGGCCCGGCGGTGAGCACGTGCGCTGCAGGCGCCGCCGAGCCGAGCCCCGAGGAGCTGGCCAGCCTGGCCGGCGGCGACGGCATGGCCGCGCTCGAGGCGGCGACCGCGCAGCAGGGCACGCGCCTTCCGGGCTTTGTCAGCGCCGGCATCGTGCAGCCGGGCAAAGGGCAGGAAGCGGAGCCCGCGCAACGCGCGCCAGGCAGGCCTCCAGCCCGCTGCCTCTGCCCCTCTGCCGAGCCCTCGCAGCGCGCGGTGACTGAGCCGGGGGCGGCGCCTGCAGCCCCGGTGGCCGCCAACCCTGAAGACATTGAGCTGGGGGAGGAGGACGACATGGAGGCGGAGCCGGCGGAGGAGGACGTCCAGCAGAAGCCGGTTCCGGTCAGCGGCGCCGCACCCGCCTTTCGTAGCGGCAGGCCGCGCCTGAGGCAGTCCACTGACCTGCCGCCCGTGCCTGGACCGCTGCAGGAGGCCGTCTTCCAGACGGCCGGCGCCAGCCAGGGCCAGGAGGCGGAGCACATCGGAGCGCTCGACCGCTTTGCCAAAAAGCGGAGAGTGCAGTGACGCGAGCGTGCCGAGTGTCTGCCTGTTTTGTGTCTGCTCTGTCGCCACTTGCTCTCCTGCCCGCTTTCAAAACTTGCTCGTACGGTCGCGCAGTTGCGCACTTTCGTTTGTAACGCATGCAGTGGCGTTGCAAGCACCCCGGCCGCAAGCGCACCCCTCACAGTGCCTACTCTACGTGTTTTTGCACCCTCGCTCGGGTCGGTCAGTAAGCAGAACGCTGCCAAACAAACACACAGCAGCAGCAGCAGCAGTCGGAACGGCAGACCCCGCGCTCACTCAGCTACTGCTCGGCGGCGGCCAGCTGGTCCATGAGCCGCGCAAAGGCGGCCATCACGATTTGCGGCCAGCTCGGGTGGCAGACGTGCGTGCAGTCGCAGGCGACCTCCCCCGAGCACTCGCCCTGGTCGCCCGGCGCGTGGATGTGCGTGTGGAACTGGTAGAGCGGCAGCGACACGTTCCAGGTGCGCAGCGTCGGCAGCCCCGCGGCGTCCACCACCGGCTGCGTGGCCAGGTTGCGCTCGCCGCCGGCCAGCAGGCGCTGCAGCGAGATGTCCTTGTGGGAGCCAGGCTCGGGCGCGGGGCTGCCGTCCGGCAGGCCGATGCTGCCGTCGCCAAACAGCGAGATGTTGGCGCCGTGGTAGTGGCCGGGCGGGTAGCACAGCTGCTCCTTGATCGGCCGCGACATGTTGAACATGCCTGCCGGGTAACAGGACGCGCGATCAGCCGAGCCGGCCGCCGCCGCCCCCCTTCTGGCCGCCCGCCGGCCTGCTCCGGAGGCCCACCGGTGGGCGTCTCGTAGTGCTGCGCGCTCGTCTCGACCCAGATCTTGTGCTTGGGCAGGTGGTGGTTGCGCAGCGCAAAGGCCAGCATGGTCGCGTCGTCCGCCAGGTCCTCCATGTCGTTGTAGTGGATGCCCGCGTTGATGAGCAGCGTGTCATCCGGCTGCGCGATGCTGGGCAGCACGTTCAGCACGTGCAGCGCACGCTTGACGCGGTCGGCCTTGAGGTAGCACAGCCGGCCCGGCTGCTCGGGCGTGCCCATCTGGAAGCACCAGAACGGGACCTGCGGGGCGGCGGCCGCCCTCCTCAGCACCGCATGCTGCCGCCGCCTGGCGCCCTGGCGGGCTCGGAGGTGCTGGGCCGCTGGGGGGAAGGCGAGCGGCTCGGGCAGGCGGGCGCACCCGGCGGCCGCCCGCCCGCACGCCCTCCATCGCGCCGTGCAGCAACGCGTCGGCGACCTGCTGGTCCTGGGACAGCACCACCTCCCAGTGCTCCTTGTCCCAGTACTCCAGCATGAACGTCGACAGCGAACGCGCCACGTACTGCCGAGCGCGGAGGCCGCCGCTCAGCAGCGCACAGCCGGGCATGGCTGGCAGCCGGCTCAGCATGTGGGGGAGCTGGAAAGACGCCGCTTGCCTCGACGACTGAGTCGCCGATGACCCAGGTGGTGCGGCCGCGCATGTGCCGCCACACGTCACACGGCTGCAGCAGCACAAAGTCACGGGCCCACTCGCCGCCCTCATGCTGCGCCATGTCGCGCAGCCAGCCGGTCAGGCCGTGGACCAGCTCCTTCGGGCACGACGGCTCCACCTGGTATCTGCGCATCACGGAGCTTTTGAGGTGCTGGAAATCAGCACCTGGACGGATAATCAGGAAGAAATTGCTGTGCCGGACCTGCTGACAGGCGCCCAGAAGCCGTCTGTGCAGCCCTGCGTGTCGCACTCCTCCGGTGGGCCCGTTACCACCGCCGGCTCCTTCTCGCCGGCCAGGTAAGCCTGGTCGTCCTGCTCGTGGTCCGCCTTGCACTCTGCAAGCCGGCCGGACGTCCTCAGCTGGCCGTTGCGGGCGTGCGAGCCCTCGATGGGCTGGCCCACTCGGCAACGACCCACCTGCATCGCTCTTTGCCGGTCCATACTGCCGGGCGTAGGCGTGCGCCGCGCCTGTGGATCGTACAATTGCTCAGCTTTTGACGCACGCGGCAGGGCTCAAGGCATCTCGCGGCGGCTGCCTTACCCAGGAGGACGAGAAGGCCAAGCGCAGCACGCATGGCGCCCCAGACTCACTGTAGAGTGTGGCGCATGCGAGTCGAGCGCTTCAGAGGCTGTTTCTCAGCTGTTTGAAGCCGTTCAGTACCCGTACCGCAGCGGGGCCGGCCAATCCGGAAAGCTGGCACACACGGCAGCGATGCGGCCTCAGTGCTTTCGCCAGCTGCTTTTCGCGCTCTGCGACGTGTAGAGCTCTGGTTTATAGTTACTGTGAATGCGAGCTCAGCATCTCGTGCAATGCTCGCTGCGCAGCGCCAAGGTCCCGGAATTTAACCTTTATTTTAGCTGGCCAATGCGGATAGCATGCGGCTGATGGCCTTGATGCTGCGTGAATTTCTCTACTGCTGCACGCAATCACTCGATCGCAGGAGGCTTGGCTGCGTCGACTCCCGACATTTGCCTGATTGGGATGCAGAACTTTTACGCCTGGGACACTCAACGATACGGCCCTACCTAGTTTATAAGAGCCCAATCAGTCTCACTCGCACATTCCCCTCGCCAAATTGCATCCCTTGGCTCCGAAAGCTCGCCAGCTGTCGGTATAAAAATAACCGGGGGAAGAAGGCCTCTCCCGGGACCTTTTTTCGTTTCGTGGGCTGTGGCATTCTCTCTATTAATCGCATTCAGCCCGCTGGGACCCGCTCCTGCGGCCTCTGCACTCCTAGCGCCTTTGTATCGCACGGGGGGAGGGAGTCTCCGTACAGACAAGGTGACCTCCGGACCTCAATGTCTCGCGTCCCGCTGCCGTAGCGATACAGCGCACTTGCACGAGTTTCCTACAGTGGCACGACATACTGTCTCAGCGAGTCCGAGTAGAAGCTCTGCTGCGGAAAACGAGGCCGCCATCTCGCGCAGCTACACCTTCCCCCCTTCTGATACGCTCGACGCGGAAACCAGCGACGCATGCCTGCAAGGTCGGGTTACTTCAGCAACAGCCTAATGCTCGTATTCCGCTGATATTCCGCTAAGCGTGTCGGTGTTCCGGTGATGCGCGCCATCACATTTCGACAGCGCTGGCTTGGCAGCGTCTGTCCGTCGCCTTTACGATGTGCGGGAAGTAAATATTATTTGAGTGTTGCCAATGACGCTGCAGGCGTCGTGCGCGCGCGAGAGGTGGAAGCATGAGGCTTCCTACGGTGGTTACACCGCTGGTCCTAGCCGCTCTGCTCAGCGGCTGCTCGGCCGCCAGGTGGGGTCTGCCGGTGGAGCTGACGGAGCGCAACGGTCGCCAGCTGCTCGACATCAGCGTCAACGCAACTGGCTCTCAAGTTAACCAGACGGTGACGGTATTTGCCCTGGGCAATGCCTCACCCTCCTCGCCGTGCGTCTTTCAAGGCTACTCGGGCTCCAGAGCAGACATCGTCGGTGAGCAGCTCTCGGCTTGCCAGAAATCAACACATCCGTCTTGACCGGAAGCGGCAGCCTGACGAGGCCCGCCGGCCTGCTGCAGTACCTGGGCCGCTAGTGGTGAACGTGCCGGTCGGCACGACCTCTCGCGTCAGCTTCAGCAAGCTCAACAACGGAGCCATCGTGGCACTTTATAACCAGACCTCGGTGAGCGCTCCCTCCTGTGCGCTGACTGATAGGTGGCGTGTGACTTTCGCTCACCAGACGCCGCTTGGTGCAGAACTCCACCCTGAGCACGTCCTACAACAGCAGCTATGGCTTGGTCTCAGCCACCTTTGTGGCCAACGACAGCTCGGCGGTTGGTAAGACGGCATATCTGACAGCAGGTGCGACGCCTCAGCCTGCTAGTGTTTTGCGTGCAACCCACCGATCTCATTTGCTCACTCTTTCCCTGTCGCATGCAGGCCGCGTCGATAACTTCAATAACAGTGATCCCAACCACTCTTGGAACAGTCAGCCGACCTGTCTGGTGAACGTGACCTTTGTGGTTGTGCCATACATTCCACCACCACCGCCGCCAGCCCCCTCCTCGCCGCCGCCCAGCGTGCCAGGTGAAGCCGTTTACAACTGAAGACTGGCAGTTCCCTTCACAGCGTAAATAATGTGCTGGACTGAAGCGCCTCACTGCTGCTGCAGGCCTGCCTCCGTCCCTCACGCTGCCGCAGAATCCTTGCTACTGCACGCCCGAGCTCAACGGTCGCAGTACATGCTTCAACTTCAACCAGGCTTCAAGCGACATCAATTGCGCTCCGCGGAGCACGTACCAGTGTGCCACGGTCCAAGCACCGGCTGGCAAGTTCACCCAGCAGGCCGGGCCGGTGTACGACTGCTCCACTTCCGGCTCTGCCGCGTCTGGCTGACCGCCCACGCACTGTGTCCGACACGGATCCGCCCTGTACAGTGCATCTAACGAATGCCTCCCTTGTTGAATGCGATCTGCGAATTAATGAACATGCCGGTGGAACCATCAAGCAAAAGGCAGCTGCCAGTGATGCAGACCTCATGGATGACGAGAAGGCCTCCTGCTCGCGGTCTGTGGTCAAAATCGCACAGCAAAATCTTTCAGCTGTCGCTTGCATGCTAGCAAAGCAGTAACTAATCCTACGATGCCGACTCCTGGGTCAGCTGGAGCGCCTTGGCCTGCATAGTCTTGAGCATGTTCAAAAAGCCGTTACTCCTCGACGGCGTCAGCGCCTGGCTGAGCCCCATCTTCGCTATAAAGTCCGGCTTGACGGCCACGACCTCGGCAGGTGAGCAGCCGCTGAGCCCTTGCACCAGCAGGGCAGCGAGACCCTGCAGGTGCACCAAGTGCTCAAAAGGCGTTCCACTTCGCAAACATGTTGTTTTAGTCTGAGCTGACCTGCCGCACCTTGGTCAGCATGGAGTCAGAGTCTGCCAGCCAAAACACCTGGCCATCCTTCATCTCTGGGTGCACCCACACCTGCCATCACACACGCTCCAACTGAGGACGAGCCCAGCGGTCAGGTGCTGTTTCGGGCTGCCAGCAAGGAAAAAGTGGTGTGCACCACCTGGCTCACGCAGCCCTTCACCTTGTTGTCGTCCGTGTGCAAGCTGGCGGGCATGGGGTCCAGCTTTTTGCCCAGGTACAGCAGCTGCTGGTACTTGAGCTTGGCATCGGGCACCTGCCGCCGGCATGCAACCGGTAACAGAGGGCCCATTGGCTGAGCACGACATCGCTTGGGACCGCTCAAACGACTAGTCCATCAATCGTACTGGCAGACAGGCCACACGACGAGCCCGCACCGCGCTAAATGTCGTCACAATCTTTTCCAGAGCCGCAGGCAGGTCGCCGCTGGCTGCCTCACTCGTCGACGCCGCGAATACACACGAGGACCGCCGCCTGCTGCTGCAGTAACAACTGCTGCGTAAATCGACCCAGGACGACCGTGGTCGCTGGCGGAGGCCGAAAGCTGGGCGCGGTGGCCGGCTGGTCCTGGCGGCCGCACAGGCTCCCGTGTGCGGGCACTGCCTGTGCAGCTGCATCACGACTTTGCTACTGTCTATCAGAATCTGAACAATTCAGGCAATGTGATAAAGTAGCTGTTCATTTCGTTCAGGAGGTCGCGAGTTCGAGCAGAAACACCAGCATCAGTCTGCATTACTGTGATGCGGCCGAGCGCCTCCCCTTGGTGGCAAACTCAGCAAATCGCCGCATGTCTGCCTTCAAAATGCCTTCCACCACCGGGGTCAGAGCGTTGCCCAGTGGCGCCAGCACGTTGGGCACCTCGTACGAGATCGTCAGCTTCACGGTGCAATTGTCAGCGCCGCGTGGGTAGAATCGGATCTGACCGCGGTTGGCCACCTCCAGTCCGCTGCCCAGGCTGCCGCCTGTGGAGCCCTGCAACAGGGCAACGCGGAGGTTCTATCCAGCTGCATTCCAGCTGGGGTAGTATAGCAGCTGGAGCAGGCCAGCCGGATGTGCATCGTGTCAAGGAGGGCAGGCTCACTGGCACGGAACGCCAATGGATCTTCTGGTTACGGACAGGCGTGAGCAGCCGTGCCACCCAGGAGAACTCCCAGTCGCGTCCGAATTGTGTTGTGCGCAGCGTCCAGCGCGACAGCTTCCGGTCCTCAGGATACACCTGCAGTTGGAGGGGAGTGCATCACCACTCGTCCAAACCTGCGAGTGAGAAAGCTGGAAGCCTTCAAGACAACAAGGCATGCCAGCGGAGGACCTTGACTTGGTGTATCCATGGCATCCACCGCGGTATCTGCTCCTGGTCCTCCCACAGCGACCAGCACTCGTCCAACGGCGCGGCTACGTCCACCTCTGCGCTGTTCTCCAGCCACAATGCCCGCAGCGCATGCTGACTCCGCCTGGTGCTGCCGGCACGACGTGGCCCCGGGCCGACTATGGCAGGCCTGGCCGGCGCGAGCCTCCCTCCGCAGGGCAGGACAGCCGCGTGCGAGAAGGCGTGCATTCCGATCGGCACCGCTAATTGCGCGTTTTGCAGCTCGCGTTTCTTCCTTGTTGAACTCCCCACCCTACACACAAACGTTCAATTCACAAAACACAAGGAACAGCAACAGCAACAACAGCAACAGACGTTCCCCGTATACTGCCGGCTGTGCACCCCCACGCTCACCTGCGGCATGCACCATCATATTGGTGCACCTGCTGATTCCTGGGGCTACTTGGCGTGAAATTCTGAGCGCCCCTTGAACATAGCCGATGGCCAGCGAAGAGGGCGGCAATCCAGGCCGTGAGGCACGCAGCAGCGACGTCGAGCTATCGGCGGTGCGGCTGCTGGGGGGTGGGGAGGAAGAGGCGCCAAGCTCGAGTGGAAATGAGCAATCTTGGTACAGCGCGAACGGCCGTGGCTTTAGTGTGAATGGGCGGCAGTCAGAGACGGCTGGAGGCGTCTCCCACGTCGCGACCGTGCTGGGCGAGGCATTCTACGCAAGAGAAAGGTCTGCTGTCCACTCCAAACAAGACATAATTGGGACTCGAAGGCACAACGCTGATGGCTGAACCCACTGTATCCAGGAGGAGGCAGCAGCTCTGTGACTTTATCGCCAATGTGCCACACAGAGTCTTCAACGTGTCCTCCGTGGGTGCGCCCCTTGGCCAACAGTTTCAGAGTCAGGTGCCTGAGTTTTTGCGTGCCACGCCTTGCTGACGCGCTTGTGTGAACATGCAGTGCTATCCGTTCTCGTTTTTCTCCTCTTCGTGATCGTGATTGCGCAGAGCAGACACAGAGGACCACCTGGGCCAGCAGGTATGTTCTTCTGGTCAATTGCCTGCTGCCCTCACCGATTGAACAGATTTCAGAATGAACGCTAGCATGCTTTGGCTGCAGGCGTGCCGGCTGGCTCACTGGCAGAGCATGCGCTGCACTTTGATTACCGCGGCAAACCCCGGCAGCTGATCGCGAACAGCTTTGCCGTGGCAGCAGACCACGGGCGGTGCTCTGACATCGGTACGTCCCTGACGCCAGGGCCGCAAGCCATTGCTTGCTGAATGCATGAGCAAATGGTCTGAAACTGTTGCAATTGATAAACGGTTGAGCTTGTGATATTGCCGGGCAGGCGCTGGGGCCCTACAGGCGGGCGGCAACGCAGTGGACGCTGCCGTGGCAACGGCGCTGTGCCAAGGGCTGATGAACCCGATGGCCTCGGGGATCGGCGGCGGGGCCATCATGCTCATCCGGCTGCCAAACGGGACTGCTGTCGTCATCGATGCGCGGGAAACTGCGCCTGCTGCAGCTACAGAGAAAATGTTCAGCGGTGCGTGTGGCTCCACCAAAAATCGGGCGACAACTACGAGCCCCATTGTGATCCCTTCCTTTGGTAACATTGGACCGGCTGAGTTTGCGCAGGGAACAGCGAGGCCGCACTGCGCGGCGGGCTGGCGGTTGCAGTGCCGCTGGAGCTGAAAGGCCTGTGGAAGGTGAGCTGCCCATTTCGGCGGATGCAAACCTCTTGCAGGGGGAGAATGCGTGTTTTCATGAGCAGCCAGCGGGAAGGCTGCGGCCCAGAACCAGGCTGCACAGCTTCTGTCAACCTGAGTGCCGGTCTGCATGAACAACTTGGGCAGCATACAACCTCAAACCATAAGAAGGCAATCGGCAACTCTTGAACTCCAATTTCCTCTCTCACGAGGCGAGCATCTGAGCTTGACACCTGATAACGTTGCTTGAAGGCCCATCAGCTGTTCGGTTCCGCTCCGTGGGCATCGCTGGTCAAGCCTTCCGCAGACATCGCCCGGCAGGGCTTTGCGGCCCACCCCTACCTGGTCCAGAGCCTGCACACCATGGCGGACACGTGCGCCGCCCATCATCGCGCCTGCCTGACGCGGTCCCTTCCCCGCTGCAGTCAGCTGCTGGCAAGCTGCCCTACGGCTGCCCTAGCAGCACATGCCTGCAATACAGGTTCCGGCTGGACGGCGCTCTCCGTTCGATCTACCTGAAGCCCAGCGACTCTGAGTGGAGAGTACCTGAAGTGAATGAAAGCTGCTGCAAACGGCCTGAGCTGGCGAAGCTATTGGATGACGTGGCAGCGCAGGGGCCCTCTGCGCTGTATGAGGGCAGCCGGGGCCAGGTGAGCCACCCCGCGCAGTCAGCTGCTAGACGTGGCTATGACCCCCCAATGTTAAGCTTGCCCTAGCTTGACCTGAGCCCACTTTTCTCTGTGCCCAGGCATTGGCGGCTGACATTCAGGCTGCCGGTGGGATCATGACTGCTGCGGACCTTGCTGCCGCGGAGCCACAGGTCAAGGCAGCCATCCAGTCGCAGGTGGGTTCCGCATGTTTTAGAAGCTTGGTTGCAGCTGGCGGCATTGTTCCCAAAATGACACCTGGCTGCTGTCTGCAGGTGTTTGGCTTTGACATCCTGGCGCCCCCGCCACCTTCCTCAGCGGCCGCTCTGATAGCCGCGCTGCACATCCTCGAAGGTGGCTGTGCTGCCATAGCCCTGGCCCGTGCGGCAGCCATCCATGCTGCCTGCTTGACTGCATCGAGTGCGTGTGAAGGATACACCCTCCCACTGAGCTTCCTGGGCGGACTTGGCGACCACCGCTTTGTGGAGGCGATGAAGAACGCATTTGCCTTCCGCACGCACTTTGGCGACCCCGGCGACTGCTCCGACCCAGCCTCCCCAGCGTGCTTCCTGAACATCACGGCGCCCCTCAACGCCTCCCTCTCCACCAGCTACGCAGACTTGCTACGGTGCGCGTTATCGGCTCGTATCTTCGTCATCCATCTGCCCGGCTTCCACAGCCTGTGAACACAGGCAGTCAACCTTCTAAACGCGTTTGCAGAGGCCAGATGCTGGACAACAGCACGCAGGGCACCTCTGTGTATGGCGGCATCTGGCATGCCAACAGCACGGTAACAGATGACCACGGCACTTCTCATCTGAGCGTCGTGGATGCCAACCGGATGGCTGTGGCAATGACAACTACCATCAACACCGAGTTTGGGGCTGTGCTGCACAGCAACTCCACAGGTACCTCCTGTTGCTCAGCAAGCTGAGGCTTGTGAAGTCAGTCAGGCTCGCTGAGCCATTTGGGTCTGCCTGCAGGGCTCCTGCTCAACAACGAAATGGACGACTTCTCCACACCCTGGCAAGACAACATGTACGGGCTGGCGCCCAGCAGAGCCAATTTCATCAGGCCGGGCAAGAAGCCGCTGAGCTCCATGTCACCCATCATGCTGACGGAGCCGCATGGCGGGCAGCTGCGGGTTGTCGTGGGCGCCAGTGGCGGGCCGCTCATAATGTCTGCAGTCCTTACCACAATTGTACGGTGAGCGTCGTGCTCTTCTCCCTGTGACATGAGCAGCTTGGCACCAGCTTTGTTACAGGCAACAACAAGTTGAAGCAGACAGACAGCATTGGAGATGCAGTCTGGTGAGAGGAGTCTGGGTGAGCGCAGGCTCGTCGCTCAAGGCCAGGATCCTTTCCAGGCGGTGGCCGGCCCCCGCCTGCACCATCAGCTGCTACCTGACGTGGCATTTGCAGAGCGGCAGGAGGGCGACCCTAGCTTCTGGATGCCGGACAGCGTCATTCGCTCCCTGCAATTGCGGGGGCACGTCGTGCAAGCACGGAAGAACCATGCAGTCACACAGCTGATTACGATTGACGCTGATACGCTCAGCCTCACAGCCGTGAGTGACCCGCGCAAGGACGGCGCTCCAGCAGGCCTGTAGCAGCTATTTTACTATAGTAGCAGAACGTGCTAGCTGTCCTTACTCTTCTCTGCAGCGGGGATTTGCACTTTGTCAAATCAGGCCATTAATAACCGGCAGTAGAGGTTTGTCATGTAATCGCGGCGGGAGGAAAGCTTGATTGACAGACTGAGGATCGCAGTGGGATGCAGTGGGAGGGGAAAGAGCGATGGGCGGCGAGAGAGGTTAAGTTGATGGGTCGCGAGTACTGTGCACTGCGCAGGATAGCTTGAAGGCACTCAGTCATCATGGCCAAGCCCTCGCAGGCCTAGCCGAGAATGAGTCGGGCATAGCAGAGAGCATTCACTTCCTGCCACAGGGTTTAGCATGCTAAGCCATAAGAGCTGGCGTTTGCTCAAAGTCGTCGCGGTTATATATACGGCAAACGCCGGCAACAGGAGCAAAGTGGCCTCTCTGCAGCTTGACGCTGGGCGCACATCCTTCCCCTTGGGAGTGGCGACGCTGACGGCAGCAGCGCACGCGCAGCTCGCGTAGACGCCAGTGTTGAGCAGCGCCATGGCTTGGGCTCTGGCGATCTGTGCAGGGAAGAGCATGGTTGGCTAGACCCATGAAGGCGCGTGGCAGTAACTGGGTGGGGCTGTCATTAGACATGAACCAGCCTCTGCAAGCTACCATCAAGCTGCTGGGAGCCTGAGCAGTGAAACATGCACCCTACGCCTGCAGCAACTCGAAACCCTTGAGCAGTACGCACCAAGGGGCATGCTGGCAAGCCACATCACCAGAAAGTCAAGCATCAAAAGGGCAGCCAGTGTCGGCAGGGGGTGGCTGCCCAGGCGCGGCAGCAATCCCGCAGAGGGAAAACTGTAGAAAACTGCACCCAATCCAGTTTGGAGCCGAATGCCGCTGGCGCACCAGGGTCTGCAGGCAAAGTGAGAAGAGATTGAGCCCAACAGCAGCAAATGTGTAGGTTGGCGCAAGCGAACAAGACCTGGAAGAAGGGACGACCCCACTTTGTACCTGCCCGAGCTGCCACGTCCATTTTGTGCGGCTTGCCGTCCTCGGCATCCTGGTTCTGAGTGCGTCGCACGTAGGTGTGCCACTGCGCACAGAGCTTCGGGTCCGTTTGGAGCTCCACGCGGCACTTTGGCCAATGGCGCAAGGCTGGTGGGCCGGCTGGCGGCTGGCGCCCTGCGACGGCCGGAGCCCACTAGTGGCGGCCAGCAGCGCCAAGCGCATGCGCGCGGTGGCGCTTGGCGTTGGAATCCATGGGACCGGCAGTGCCACGCGCAGCAGACTTGTGCCTGATAAGGAGGGGGGCATACCTCAGCGGCTGCCGCCGGCTTCGTGGGGGTACGACTCGTGTTTGGCGCGGGGCTGGTTGTGGAGGCGACTAGTAGCAGCCCCCATCCCAGGTCGTCGTGCAAACTTGGATGATGTCGTCAATGTAAGTGAGTATTTGGTTTGTGGGTGAGAGGGTTTCAAGAGGGTTTAGTTGTAAGAGGGGTTTAGTGCCCAGTGACGCTGACTGATGGATGATGGATGATGCTGCAGGCGCGTCATCGTCCAGCTCTTGTCGACTTGCTCCCAGTCCTCGGGGGGGGGGGGGGGGGG
>BHFV01000816.1:0-13503 GCA_003568905.1 Trebouxiophyceae sp. KSI-1
TAATGTTATTATTATTATTATTATTATTATTATTATTATTATTATTATTATTATTATTACTATTACTATTACTATTACTATTACCATTACTATTATTATTACTGTTATTATAATTATTATTACTATTATTACTTGAAGCTGGGCATTAACCCGTCGCCTCCCTCTGCCTCCGCTGCAGCTCCTCCGCAACCGACACGGGCCGCAGCCGTCAGCCAGAGGAAAAAATGGCGATTATTGAGACGGCGACTGGTTTGCATCGGCGGCGACAGCTGCGATGCACAGGGTGACGTCTCGTAACGCCATGTCATGTAACGTTACGTGACGTGCCTCCTTCCCCGGCGCCCGCAGCTCGCCCCCCTGGTGGTGGCGACTTTCATTTTCTGGCGCGCCTGCAAGCCGGTCTTCGAGCGGCCGATGGCGGTCGTCTCGCTGCGGACGGCGGTGGATCTGGACCACAATGACAGGCAGGCCCCATTCAAACCCTGCAGAACCCTGTAGCCTCGAAAAGGCCTCCTGCTTCCTCTCGCTCTATGGTGCCAAATTTCAGATTTTGGGGGGTGCTAAATGTGCTGGAAACGGTGTGGCTTTGTGGTCTATGAGCTGAAGCCAAACCAGGCTTGACAGCCTGTGCCAGCGCTGGTTTGTTGGTTCCCTTGAGAGCTGCCAGCAAGGCTTTGGGCATCTGTTCGTTCCTAGTGTCGGCTATTTTTAAATATTTACTGACGGATGCCTTGCCAGAGCATTGACCAGTCAGTCACAGTTTCCCCCCCAGCACTTGCTGCGGCCTGCCCTCCTCGCTTGCCCCCGTGCTGTCGCCTAGGTCTCACTTTAGGGTTTAAAGTCACCGCTAAGCCCTCCACATAACCCGCCAGCCTGCAAGCAGACTGAGGCGCTGCCCGCTCCGTCGCCAGGCTGGCGGAGCAGGAGGTGCCCCTGGAGCCGGAGCAGCCGCCGGCACCGCAGCAGGGTTTGGCGACCCTAGGCGGCGGGTCCCAGGGCCCTAGGGAGCGCGAGAGTTACCTCGCGCCGGCCATGGATTTCGACGAGCCGCGGCACGAGGCTCTGCTGGCGGAGGCGGCCGAGATGGAGCTGGTGCTGCAGGGGCGCAAGGTGAAGGGTCCGTCTAGGGTTTTGTTCAGATTTTAGGGTTCAGAAAGATGCTGGGCGCGCGCATCAGAGCGGGGCTTGCGGGATGCGATGGCGTAGGGTCTGACTGGGGTTCGCTTGTAGGAGCATTTGCAGCCGTCCAAGTCTGGAAGCTCAGGGATGGAGCGAATTGGGGGGGGGGGGGGGGGGGGGGGGGGGGGGGGGGAGGGCAATTCTCAATGATTGCATCGCGCGCAGCAAGCAGCAGCAGCTGTCGCAGCCACCAGCATGCCGTTTAGGGTTCTGTGTTTAGGGTTTAGGGTTTAACCCCAACCAAAATGCGGGCACGCAGCTGCCTGCGACAGTGACATGCCGGCTCGCTCGCCGCCGCTGCCTCTCACAGAACCCTAAACCCTACACCCTTATTCAGAAACCCTGCTCGTCCCCGCAGGAGCTGCAGCTGGCAGATGACGCCGCGACTGAGACCGCCGCGGCCGGCGCGGATTTGGAGGCGGGCCGCTCCTCTGGCGACTCTCCGATGATGGCCGCCAGCCAGCGCCGGCTGGTGCCCCTGGCGCGCCCTTTTCCCGTCCCTTGATGACTCATCTGCTCGATTGCAGAGGGCCACAGAGTGCCCTTCTTTCTGACAGAGGGCGCCCGAGAACAGAGGGGACTTGCAGCACTTGGTCACAAATTTCACACCATTCTTCGCAGCATACACTCGAACCTCGACAAGCGCGGCACTCTGATGAGCGGGTTGCCTGCTGCAAGTTGCCGGCTTCCCAGGAGACGGTTTTTGGATATCTCCTGCAAACTGGTCTCGTGTAGCGGGATCGCGTTCCGAAAGCATACCAACAGCCCGGTTTTCTTGGCGACCGGGGGTTCTGCAATTGAAGAGGCTGGACTGAATCTGGGATCGCATGAAACGAACGGATGGGCAGCAGCGGAGCAGGCACGATGATCTCTAAATCAGCAAATGGCGCTCCTCCCTCTGCTCCCTGCATTGCCACGGGACGGCGGCAGGCATGTTTGTAGGCTTTAGGGGTTTCGGGTTATTGTTTAAAACCTAAACCTGGAAATCTGGAAAGTTCGGCAGCAGTGGCCTGGGTGAGCTGAGCATGTGCGGTCGCAGGCGCAGCCCGACTCTGCCAACGAGAGCCACCTGCAGAACGGCAGCGGCCGGGTGACGCTGGTGGCGCTGGAGACGTCGCCGGGCGGCGGCAGCTCGCGCGCCGCCTGAGCCGCGCCCCCCTGTCCGCAGCCTTCTTCTTTGCCTGCCTCCTAGCTGCTCCTGCTGCTGCAGTGACGCAAGGCGCCAGATTCGCATAGATTGCAGCATCGTCGCGAATACAAGTTGAGAGATACAAGGCAGAGCTGGCCGGGCCACTTGCAAGTGCACAACATGAGCGAGAGCGGCGGCCGCCGCCGGGCCGCAAACCCTCCAAGGCAAGGCAGGTCGCGGAGCGCCGCGCAGGGAATCCGCGCAGGGAATCGTGCGCGTTCGACTTGTGTCCCTTCTTCAGTGGCAGGAAGAAGCGCCTCCTGCCGGCCGACCTGGCGGATCTCTCCTTCTTCGCGTGAATCGGCCGCGCCGCCGTGTCCGAATAAGAGAAGCGCCGCCCGCGCGGCCAGTGACGAAGCAATGCGCTTGCCAGCCGCCGCGGTGCTGGTGGGCCTGCTGCTGTTGCGCGCGGCGGCCCAGCCTCGTTCACAATCGCAGAGCTCCTGCGCGAGCAGGACCGGGGCGCTGAGCGACTGCTCGCCTGCCATCCGGCAGCAGATCACCGACCCGGCGCTGGTCGGTGGGTCCTCTAGCACGCAAAAGCCCCTGCGCTCTGTCCAAGGCCATGTTGAGCAAATTCAGCGTGTTTGAAAGCCGGCGGCAGGCGCGCCCGACGCGAGCCTCGTCGGGCAGTGGAGCGTGAACGCCGACACACACCCTGGGCCGCAATGCTGCGATGCCATCCAGGCCTTTGCTGGTCGCGTGGTGCGCTTGCTGCCTGCCAGCTCCAACCTTGGCCTGCAATCTGGCGGCATTCACACTGATGAGCCTTCTCGACTCGCAGGCGCCCTACACGGCATGCGCGTGTGACCCACAAGTGGCTTCGCTGGCGCAGTCCTCTGGCCTGACACCCAACAGCCTGATCACCATGGTTCGGCTGGGGGCCCTCACCTGCGGCCAGGTCGGCGTGAAATTCAGCGGCCCCGGCCCGGACGCTAGGTGCCCTGCAGCTTCAGCTCCTCCTGCGCCCGCAAAGGCGGGGATCCCTCCTCCGCCTGCTGCTGCAGCCGCTGACCCGGCCACTTCAATGGCGAGTGGCCCCCCTTCAGCAGCGACTGATCCTGCAGCCCCCGAGAACGGTGCTGGTCCGTCAGAGGGCGGCTGATGTTGCAGCCTGACACTGTTGTGACGTGATCCTGCCTGCCTCTGGCGCGGCGCCCTGGAATGTAATCCTCTGCACTGCTCGTAGCACAGCACCCAGAAGCGGGGGCGCTGGTCTGATCCAGGCTGCACTTTCACCGCGCCTGGCAAGCAAGATGCTCAAGACAGGCACGGGAGCTTGCCATCCCCTTGCAATCGGCTGCTTCGTAGCCTCACATTGGTCAGCGCTTGAACCAGTCATTTCTAAAAGACCGTGCTGTCAGATTTTGCGCTCTTGACCTGTGCGGTGCTTGGGCTTCCACACCGAAACAAAGCCCTGCGTCAATTTAGGCTTTGCTCACTTCTCCTCATTGCATTGCCTCGACGGCCGCCGATCGGCCGGCAGGCACTGGTGGCACCGACGTGTCTTGGGCCGGTGTCAGCGGATTTTGGAGCTATTGAAAACCTGGCAGGGTATCCGTGCCTGCCTAGGCGAGCTGCAGCACACCTTGTCGCAGAGAACACAGGCGAAGTGACAGCAACAAGACAAGCGGCAAGCAAAGCAACGACATACGGCTGGCTGCAGCGGCGGCTACAGCTCGCTCGGGTCGTGTCCTGTGCTGCGCGCCGCAGCTGCCTCTGGGCTGCTGCCGCCGCCCGCCTCTGCTCCCGGCGCCTCTGCTTGGACCGGCAGCTCTTCTGCCGCGCCGCTGCTGCCGCCCTCGGTCAGCATCTCCTCCTGCGCCTTTGAGGACAGCGACAGCTCCCCCTTCCGGAACTCTGCGCCCGCCGCCTCTGCCTCCCTGGCCAGCGCCGCCTCCACCTGCGGGCGGCCGGGCGGGCGCCGCATAACTTCTTTTATTGTGTAGGTATTCATTCGCTTTTATTCGTTCAATTTCTGTTACTTTCTGTTCTGATTCGTTTTATTCATTTCAGCCGCAGTTATTTTTGTTTCAATTTCTCCCGGGAGCACTCGGTGGCCGGGCAGCAGGCAGCTAGCACGGGTGCGCGCCGCCGCAGGCTTTCCGGTGCGCAGCATTAGGCGCCCTTCGAGACGAGCAATCGGAAAGCCACTGCGCCTGAAGCAGGGAGCGGGCGGGCCAGCGAGTGCAATGGCTTCATCCATCAAGCCGTCGTGTCACAGCTGTTACCGCGGAAACGCTGCGTGTAATTTGGGAGTTGCCGGCACCCACAGCCCGATGCCCCCGTTTCCCCAGAGCCCCAGTCTATTGCCACTGACAATGTGACCCGTAAGGGTTCAGGGCTTAGCTCCTAGACGGTAAGCACTTGATCCATAACAGTGATGCTGCACACGTTGAGCTCGGCCAGGCTGTGGGGGTTTCGGAGAGAGGGAGGCGGCACCTCCGCTGTGAAGGCCTGCGCCTCGGCATCGAGCGCCGGCCACTCTGCCACGATGCGGCGCGCGCCCTGCAGCTTGGGCTCCTTGGTCAGCGGGTTGTTGCACAGGTCGATCGTCTTGGCGGCCGCCTTGGTCTCGTTGCCGCACCAGGTCTCGCACCACAGCCACTCCTGCACGGAGGATCCGAACGCGGCCGCTCAGGGCTGCCGCCGAAACGGCCTGCTGCGCAGCTGTCGCCGGAAGCGGCGGCGGACGGGATGGTTGGGGTTGAGCGGCAGCGATTCGGGGGGAGCTGGCGGCCCGCCTGCGGCAGCGAGTGGATCGGCACGACGTGCTGCGCGTAGTTCGGCAGGTCCTGGTCGAGGTTTGCCAGGCTGTTCGGGTCCTTGCTCAGCTGCTCGTACACGACGCGCAGCTGGTCGCCGGCCGCCATCTGCCTGCAGGCATCCGGAAAGGCGCGCCCGTCTCAGGCGTGGCGGATATTTGTCTTCAAAGGGGCTGCCGGTGCGAGCAAGGACGAAGCGGGCGGCTGTGTGCGCGTCGGTCGGGATCTTCGCGACTGCGGCCCGATCTCGCTGCGGAAAGCTCGCGGAAGCAGCTGGTGCACCTGAACTTGACGAGATCGACGATGTACAGCGCGGAAATGTGGTACGGCTTGCCGCGCAGGTGGTCCTGCCAGAAGCCGCGCTTCCAGAAGCGGAAGCCGTCCATGGCGCGGTTGTTGTCGCAAAAGGGCGTGTACGCGAGCGGCGCGCCGCCCAGGTCCATGCGCCACAGCTGCGCAAAGTCGGCGCGCATGATCTGGTCCGCGTCGACGAAGATGACCTTGCGCAGCGACAGCGGGAAGAGCACGTCCAGGAACAAGATCTTGTACGCCCAGATGATGCGCTGCTTCTCCGTCTGCGCGCCGCGCGCGCGCCAGCGGGTCAGCGGCCCGCTTGGCGCGGAAACACACGCACAAGCGAGCGCGCAGGAAGCGAAGACGCGCGGCTCGCACCGTCTCGCCCAACGCTGCCAAAAGAAAACTGCGTCTGCCCGGGCGGAAGAAGGCACACCTGCTTGTGCAGCCAGGCGGGCCACTTGTAGGTGACGAACTCGTACTCGAAGCCGTAGCGGGCGGCAAAGTGCGGCAGGAAGCGCTTCATCTGCGGGCTC
This sequence comes from Trebouxiophyceae sp. KSI-1, assembly GCA_003568905.1. Classification (NCBI taxonomy): domain Eukaryota; kingdom Viridiplantae; phylum Chlorophyta; class Trebouxiophyceae; species Trebouxiophyceae sp. KSI-1. Next base: position 5,964 of record BHFV01000816.1, read on the forward strand.
ATGTAGTTTTTTATGAACCACACCTTGAGCCGACTCCTGCGCACACGCGGCCGGGCCTGCATTCAAGCCTTGATGAAGGGCGGGGGCACAGGCAGGCAGCCCCCATCCAGGGCGCCCTGGCTGACGCATCGTGCCGTGCTGCCTTCCAGCGGGTGCCGGCGTTTTGCCTGGTCCGGCTTTTCTTGCTGCGGAGTGTCTCGCTGCTAGGGCCCTGTCAGGCATGGCCGGCACTTTGCGCACCCTGAAGCGAGCGTGCCACCTCTGCCGCTGCAAGCCGCTTCCTGCCAGCCAGAATCTTTGCAGCCGCGGCACCGGCAGGTCTGCTCTCTTGGGATATGAATATGGGGGGGGGGGGGGGGGGGGGGAAAAAAATGGGGNNAGGGGGGGGGGACGAAAATTCACTCAAATCAGCTAAGTCAAGCGGATGGCATCACACACATTCCGCCGCGTGCCGTCACGATAAAACATCGTTTTATTCGTTTTTAATCTATAAACTCGAAACCCTAATTGCAAAACACTAAACCCTAAACCATCACAAAAACAAAAAAGACGGCAGCAGAAGGCGAAAAAGGGCAGGGAGGGGCGCCGCACTTGGTGGTGCGTCTCAGCGACAGGATCATGATCTTCTGCAGCCGCTCGTACATGTGGCCGGAAGCGACCGTGAAGATGTGGATGGCGTCCGGATCCTCCTCCGCCGGCAGGGCCGCGTCGCCGCCGGCCGCCTTTTTCGGGCGGGAAAACCAGCTGCCGACGCCCTTCAGAAGACCCTCTGCAGGGCGGGCGTCCAGAGGTTTTCGGTTTTGGGGATATCTAGGGTTTAGCGAAGTCCTAGGGTCGAGGTATGGGCGATCCAGCGTCAGAGGGAGGCCGCGGCAAGGAGAGGGCGAGCAGAGCCGCACCAACGCAATCCCCTCATTCCTCCCTCTCAGCCTCGGAATCCTGTTCAGATTTCAGCGTCCAGTGAAAACCCTAACGTGAAACCTGCTACAGGAGCCCTACGTCTCGACTCTGATCAGCGCCGAGCCGCCCCGCCAGAACCCTGTGCTGAATATGGATATGGATGCTTCGGATTTCGGGGGTTCTGGGATGAGGGTGGCGGAGGGAAGCCGGGCTGAAGCCGGGGTGAAGCTGACCCCCTTCCCGCTCGTCCAGCACGTCCTCGCCCTCGAAGCCCGGCCGCTTCCGCAGCCGCAGCCGCAAGGAGCGCCCCGCCAGGCTGTCGACCACCACCGGCAGCGCCGCAGCCTCAGGGCCCTGCGGCGGCCGACGGGCGCCGTCAAAACACCAGCCTGGATCGCCATTTAGGGTGTAAATTAGGGTTTACGTGTTTAGGGTTTGACGTGGGGGGGTGTCCGATGCCAGGATGCGCGGCGGCGTCGCAGCGACGAGTCGGCGTCCTTTTCCTACTGAAGTTTTTTGAACTCAGTAGGAATTCAAACTCAAAGCTGGACTTGAGTTTGAGTTTGAATTTTGAAGAAGCAACAAGGTGGCACGGCGACGCAGCCGCAGGGCCCTAGGCAAAGCGGTGCGCGGGCACAGACACTGAGCATCGGCGTGAAATGCTCAACCCTAGACGACCCAGGAGGGCGGGGTTTAGGGTTTGCCTGGGCAGCAGGACCGGCGCCACGGGGCGGCTCGACCGCATAGAGCTGCCGGGAGCGGCCGGGCGCGAGGGAGAGGTTGAAGGCGCCGGGCGCCGCCTTGAGCTGGAAATATCCCAGGTTGGACATCACCAGGGTGTCGACCAGGTGCGGCTCCGCGGCGGTGCCCAGGTGCAGCTGCACGCCCCGAGGCGTGACCTGCGCGTCGCGTGCGGCAGTTAGGGTTTCAGGCTTCCCTAGCCCTAGTTTTGAAATCAGGGTTCGGCGCCTCGAGGGCCGAGCCGAGCGGGCCGGCCCCCGCCCGGCCGAGTGCGTTCCTCGATCGGAAGATTTAGGGTTTAGGGTTCAGAACCCGAGGGTCAGACCCCTGATTGCAAGGATCCCCGTGCCGAACGAGGAGACGAAAAAGCGCAGACCCGAAATTCGAATTTTCGAATTCCCGAAATTCAACGCGTCACGGCGAAATTTTCGGATCGGCGGGCGGGCGGTGGCCGGCCTGGTCCCGCCGCTTTGCGGCCGAGTCGGTGCAGGAGCCGGTCAGCAGCAGCGCCTCCAGTTCGAACTGCGCGGCCATCTCGGGCTCGGAGGGGCCGAGATCTGCAAGGCGCAGGTTGTCCAGATCGTGCGCCGCCCGCACGGGCTCCACTAGCCAGGCCTCCGGCACGTCCATGTGCAGCGTCAACACCTTGGAGGCCGGCAGCCCGGCGAAGGCCGCGGCCGGCGGCGGCGGCTCGCGCAGGGCCCCGACGCCTGCGGCGGCGCGGCCGTGGCGGCGTTAGGGTTTTGTGGGGTTTCACGAGGTGAGGGGTCGCGGTCGCCGGCGGCTCGGGTGCGCTCTGTGGTTCTCACAGGCTCAGTTCGAATTTGAAATTGCAAGCTCGAGTTGCGAGATCGGCTGGGCACGCGGCGGGCTACCGGCCTTGCCTCTGAACCCTAAGCCCGGCGAGAGGGTTTTTGAGGGGCGCACTCGAGCGCGGAAAAGCCGGCAGGGCGGTGCGGTAGAAGCTGTCCAGAGGCAGACTTGAGAGGTCGGTGCGCGGATGCACGGTCACCTGCAGCGCCACGTGCAGCCTAGGGTTTGAATATTAAGTTTAGGGTTTTGAATGGTGGCTGGAGAAAACTCGGAATGGCGAGTCGGCAATGCTGCCAACGTCAAAGATACCCTAAGCTCGATGCTTGGAAGTTTGGGAGCCATTCCTAGCCTTTAGGGTATAGGTTTTGTGGAAGGTTCTGTCATTCCAGAAATCTGGAATGTTGCCCTGCAATGCCAGCAGCACGGAGGCTGGACTGCTGTTTCCAAGGGGCAGGGTGAGGCAGCTCGGTGAGGGACCCAGGCGGCAGCAGCCCTTTAGGGTTCAGGTGTCAGGTCGTTGCCTTCTGCCGAAACAGCAGTGCTGCTGAGAGGCGTAACTCGTCACATAACGCCGCTCGGGCGCGACGTCAGCCCTAAACCCTTGAAGAAAAGGTTTGCTCGTGCGGGTGAAGGAGCGAGCCTCGATGCGCGGCTGCAGGGTGGTGCGGAGAAAGTCCAGGGTGGCGGCCAGCTGCTGGGCGGTCCTGGAGAGAGGGTCCAGCAGGGCCGTGATCCGCAGCGGGCTGCCTGAGCCAGCTGCCACAGTGAAGCCGGTGTGCCGCCGCTGCAGCCTGGCCAGCGCGGCCGCCACCTGCCCCACCTGCCCGCCGACCTGCACGGCGTTTCGAATTTAGGGTTTGGGGTCGGCATGGCGTGTCGAATTCAGGGTTTAGGGTCAGCATGGCATTTCAAATTTGAGGTTCAGGGTATGCCGATGACGGCAGCTTCCGATCTCCTGGCGACGCCTCACGGCACCGCCCGGATGAGGTTTAGGGTTTTTAAATTTTAGTTTTTTAAGTTTTGGGTTCACCCAAAACAGCCAAAAATCCGAAAACGCGACTCCGGGCCAGGCTCTGGCACCACTGCAGCGGCCCACACCGCCAGACTGGCAGGCACTTGCTGGAAGGTTAGGGTTTAGACAGGGCCGATTCTGGGCGCACACGCTGGCCTTGGCCTGCATGTGTGGCCCTGTCCCCATGAGATAGGGGTCCAAGGGGCAGACCCTTGTAGGGTCTTCGTCCAGATGAGCCGCCAGCACCGAGGATGCGACCATGGCGGCGTCGGACAGCCTGGCCATGCTCCATTCCTCGGCTCCAGACCCTAGATCGGACCCTTCAGGGCCCTCGCCCAGCCGCAGCCGCCCCTCCGCCAGCGCCTTGTCTATCACGTCCGCGACCTGCGGGGCGGTCGCATCGGACGGGCGTTAGGGTTTTGTAGGGTGTTTCGAACGCATCTGTACCGAATCACAGAGCGCAGACTCCTGTGCCGGAAGCCTAGCGGCTGCTGCGGCGCTAAGGCAGCTGCTTGCAAGAGAGTGGGGGCCTCCCACCCCCGGCCAGGCTCTTAGAAAGGCCCCACCGTTTAGGGTTTAGGGTTTAGGGGGGACGGTTGCGAGGCAGGGGGTAGGAAAAGGGGCGAGAGGGACTCCTGATTCCTCGCAGGCCGCTTCAACAAACCCTGGAGGGTTTCGGCGAGGAAGCGGGGCACCGGCTGCGTGGCGGGCCCTTGCAGGCAGCTGAGGCCCCGGCCAGCCCAAAGCGATGGTGCAGGTATCGTGTGTTAGGGTTTTAGGTTCTAGGGTTAGGGTTTAGGGTTCAGGGTGTGGAGGGAGGCACGTGGGGCGCCAGCTGTGCGGTAGCCGCGTGGTGCTCCAGCAGCACAAAGTCCTGTGCCTCCAGCCTGTCGGCGGGCCCGAGCCGCTCGCTGGCCGCGAACAACCGCCGGCCGTTAGTAACGACGGCGGCTTCGCCCGCATGGATGCCTAGCGCGTCCCTGCAGGCGGGCGGAGGCGGGCGGGGTGAGACGAAAAGATCAGGGTGGGAGCAAACACAGAGTTTATATCGAGCATTTTTATTAAATTAGTATCAATAAATCAATACTTAATAATTAAACCCGCAAAACGCTGACCTGACGCTCAAAGTTCTCCAACAAGTCGTGCCTGCTGTTTTCGGTGCAGAAGGTTGTGGGGGGCGTACAGATGAACGGCAAAGATACTTGAGAATGGTTGAAACCGGAGAAACGTGTTCGCGCCCTTTCTGGCGGTGAAGAATTTCATGTGTGTACTGAACGGGCTGGATGCGCGGCGGAGTCTGGGCGGCATGCAGACCCTCCTAGGGCTAAAACCCGTACCGTCGTAAATTGAACCGCCAGCGTCAGACAGCTCCACGCGCACCCAGCATGCTTGAAAACCCTAAATCAAACCCGCTGCCGTTTCCTTCCTGCCACTGCCGCCTCCCGGCCCACCACCGCTGCAGACCATGGGCCCAGAAACCTGACACATGCCCTGATTCGTGCAGGGTTTAGGGTTTAGGATTTGATTGACTCGACCCCTGAACCCTTGCAAAGGGGCAGTGCGGATCCACGCAAGAGGAGGGAGAGGATACCTGCAGAAGCGGGTCTGCTGCCGCAGCTGAGCCGCGAGCGCCGTCCGATCTTCTAGCAGCGCCGCCAGCGCCGGCACATTCAGGCCAGCTTCCTCCGCGGCCGCCAGCGCCGCCGCCTCATCTGCCGGCCCTGCAACCGCGGCGGCGACCGATTAGTTTGACTCTGTTCTGTTCTGTTCTGTTCTGTTCTGTTCTGTTCTGTTCTGTTCTGTTCATTTCATTTCATTTTAGGAATTTGTGTTTGTTTGTTGTTGTTATTGTTGTTGTTGTTGTTATTATTATTAGTATTATTATTATTATTATTATTATTTATTTTTCGATCTTATTTTGAAGTTTTGTTTCATAGTCTTGTTTAGAGAAAATTGCAGTCAGGCTTCTGCGTCGGCATGTTCAGGGTCATGCCAAACCCCGAAGCCTGCAACTCAGAAAGTCGCGCGACAGCCTGGATTCAAGCACGAGAGCATCGCAGCTGGCGGCCTGATCGGCTGGATTTAGAACTAGCAGTGGGCCGTGCTGCTGCTGAAAGGTGGCGCGGGCGGTAGGGCAAAGTCAGGGGCGAGGTTAGGGTCTGCCTGCGCCATACTGGCGTGCCCTTTTGAGCCCAGGAGCCGCCGTTCCAGGTATATGACGGATAACTGCATTTCAGTGAAGGAAATGCAGAAAGGTTGATGGTGCAAATGGGAGTGGCAATACTATGGGGACGACCTGGGCGAGTTGAGGTGATAGGTCGAGCACTCTGGGTGGAACGCGATTGGAAAATCGACAACAGACGGGTCACACAGAGGTAGGGTTCTAAGGTTGAGGGTTTGGATAGGAATGCAGAGAGTGGCTGGGGCATCACCTGGCCCGGACGCCAGCGCCGCCAGGTAGCCGGGCAGCTTGGCCCGCCGAGATGGCAGCCGCAGAGCCGCCAGCGCAGCCGCCTCCATTGGGGTCAGCTCCGCCGCCGGCTCGCTCTCGACCCTGCTAAACCCTGAAGCCGGCTCGGACGCGTGCAGCAGCAGCGCCAGCCGGCAGGGCTTGCCTTCCTTCGCCTGCAAGTGGCGCAGCGCCTCCGCCAGCAGCTGCCGGCCCGCCTGCATGCCACAGGGGTGCGGCTCGTCTATCAGGGTTTGTTTAAAACCCTACATCTGACCCTAATTGGAAGCCCTACGCCTTGAAAGTGTCCCTGCGACCGGCCAGCGGCCGACGGCCAAGGTGAACCGAGGCCGCCCTGCAGGGATTTCAGGGTTTCTGAACCCTATATCGCATGTCCTTCTGCCAGGGGAGCTGCCTTCTGCTCAGCTGGGATCTGCGGGGAAGGAGATGACCAACCGGTGTCCGCAGGTCCACTGCCAGCCAATGGGTGACCGGCGCCAGGCTGTCCTCTGTGCCCGGGCTGTGCAGGTAGGCCAGGCCGGGCGGCGGCGCGCGGGACCCTATTAGGGCTAGCTGGGCGGCGCCGTCGGCGGGACCCGGGGCCGAAACCCTAGGGTTCAGGCGAGGGACAGCCTGGAAATGGCGCGCCAGGAAGCCTGGGACGTCCGGCTCCGAGTCGTCCAGGCTGCCAAAGTATATCAGTTCCTGCGGGTGGACAGGACAAACCCTACATCTTATCCTCAGGGACCCTAAAGTTGTGGGGCGCATGCAAGCAGCAGCACGGCGCGGCACAGCCACTCCCAGCAGCCGCGGCCCAGCCTGTCTCTGCCAGCCAGGAGCGGGCGCAGCAGGCGAAGGGCTGTGCAGCTGCCGATAGGAAAGACAGGGTGGCAGGGGAAAGACAGGGTGGCAGGAGCTTCCTGCCTGCAGGCGTTGCATCTCCGGCTGCAGCACCATGCCCAGCCGCGTCTGCAGCGGGTGCCCGGCCGCCGGCAGCGCGACGCCGTTCAGCCAGGCGCTGCTGCCGCGGCCAGCGATGCCGAGCTGCCTGGCGGCCGCCGCAGCCGCCGCCACAGGGGTCGCGCCCACCTGCGCGCCGTCCTCGCCTCAGCGCCGTTTGAATGCCACTCGGAGACGGCAAACGGAAACTTCCGAACGGAAGCTTCAGCGCAGCGACGACCGGAAATCGCGCGCGCGCACGCGCGATTGCGGCGAACTCCACCGCCAGTTCAAACGAGCCCCGTGGGTTTCTTTTCCCGGAACTTTCGCAAGCTTTGCCGCGCGACGGAAACGCGCCGCGTTCGCGGCGGCCTCCGCGCCCTCGCCCTCCTCCAGCAGGCCGAACTCGTCGGCCGTCGCAAGGAACGCCGACTCGATTGCCTCCCAGGCCACCGCCGTCTCGGCGCCGCGCGGCTGCGGCACGCGAGCCAGGAACCCCAGGGCTTCCAGCACGTCCTCCTGCGCCGCCAACGCGTGGAACAGCACGGCGCCACGCTCGCCGGCGCTCAGGTCCGCCCAGGCCGCCTGCCCCGCGGCCTCCTGGCCTACAAGCTCGCTCCGGCACCTCCTCAGTCCGTACGTAATCACACCAGATTTGCCTGAATTCACCCTCCCCCCCCCCCCCC
>BHFV01000818.1:760-14695 GCA_003568905.1 Trebouxiophyceae sp. KSI-1
GGGGGGGGGGGGGGGGGCATGTTTCGCGCTAGTTTTCCTGCGGGCTTGCTTGTTGCGGGCAGGAGGGGCTGTTTAGGGTAAACCTAAACCCTAAACCCTAAACCCTAAACCCTAAACCCTAAACAGTGGGAGGAGGCAGGTGACCTTGGTGCCTGCACCGCCGCCAGTCTGAAGGGGTTGCCGCTGTCGCTTCTACTGCCGCTTTGTCTGCTTGTGGCGGGCAGCAGTTGTGTTGTGAGGGGCACTGACAGGCACCCGCGCCGGCCTGCAGGGCTGCCGCTGGGCTGCGCCTTCGCCGGCGCATCTGAGGCGCCTGATGCGGCGGGTCGCAGCCAATAGGACGGAGGCGGCGGCCAAGGGGCGGGCGGCGCGCGAGCTGATGGCTGCCCGTTTCTCGCGCGAGGCTGTGGCCGTGCAGCTGCGGCAGGAGCTGCTGCGTGTTGAGAGCGTGATGGACGACGTCGGCGGCAAGGTCGCTCTGTGATTGCACTGAAATATGACTCATGCGTCGCCCTAGCAGGCTGTCAGCTAGGCCTGCAGTTCAGAGTTCAGAAGAAAAAGGTGGTGGCGACACGCGCCGCTCAGCTCGGCGCCCATGCTCGTTGCCGGACGGGCTCGGCGCCGGCCTCCAGCGCAGGCAGGACCGAGGGCGAGCGGGCCGCGCGATGCCGGGACCTCTCGTGGCCGCCTGAGCCTCACCAGCGAGCTGGAGTAGACATTGCAGGTAATAATCGACGCTTTCCAGACAGAAGAGCAGCTCTTTGAGCTCGGCATCGATAAGCACAGAATTGTGATGCTGCCACCCATGTGTCGTGTGCGCGCTCGCCCAAGTGCTGCTGCGGCCAAGGCCTTGCTTCCAAGTGACCACATCAGGATTCCTGGCACTTGAAAGGCAACATTATGCCGCCCGAGACGCTGCAACGCAATGCAGCTGGGCGCAAACAGCTTCGCGGCCCGAGCAGCCCGAGCCGCACGCGCAGGTAGAGCAGCCATGTTCACCGCCGACTGGTGGCTCAAGAGGGCCGTCAAGTTCGCGCTCAAGCGCTATCTGGGCAGCCTGCTGCGGAACGAGGTGGACCTGGAGCAGCTGGATGTGCAGCTCGGCCGCGGCACGCTGGAGCTGCGGGGCGCCCTGCTCGACTGCGACTACCTCAACGAGCGCCTGGTGCTTCTCGGAGCCTCTCCTGACCTTTCCACACCTCGGGCCACTCAAATGCTCCTCTTGGCAGGGCATGCCAGCAGCGGTCTTACGCAGGCAGTGGTGTGACGAGACCCGGGCGCAGATAGCGCTGCCTCACAGGCTGAACGAACTGTTCGGCTCGCATCGCAGGGCTCCAGCCAGTGGGAGGTGACAGCCGGCTACGTTGGATGCCTGCGGCTCGTCATCCCCATCACCAGCCTCTCCACAGATGCCTGCAGCGTGGAACTGGAGGAGGCGCTGCTCACGGTGCGGCAGCGGTCGAGCGCCAGCCAAGCCGCCACAGGGAGCCCGCCGGGGGCCTCTGCCGCCGCGGCATCCCCGGAGGAGCCTGGGCCCGGGGCATGGCCGGGAGGCGAGGATGCCGCCGCGGCCGGACTGGCGGCCATCAGCGACGGCGTCGCGAGCATCGCCGGCGGCATCGAGGGGATTCTACAACGGCTGAGAGTCAGCGTGAGTCCCCCACTCACTTCATTCGAGACATGATTCTGAGGTCGGGGCGGCAATTGAGTGATAATTGAATGAGCCAAAGTTCTATTTATTTATTTATTTGCTCTTGCAAGCTCTGCGGAAAAGAACCCCCAGTGCTGCTGAGCCGGCAGGCAGAGCTGACTCATGCTGATCATCCAGGCTGGCAAAATACGGGCTGGCGGATTGCAGGCAGGACATCAAGGCACACAGCTCAGACACATTCTCTGCACAGCCTCTGTCAGGATCTCAAGTTCTCCCCATTTTCGAGAAGCGCTTCTCTGCGTTTTGCCGGCAGAAGCTCTTCTCGCGAGTCTCCTAGAAATCAAGCTGGAGCAGGTTTGACAGTGCCCTGAAAACCCTAGACTCTAGATCTGGACCCTAAGACGGTTACCATTCCGCAGGCCGCTGATGTGACGCTTCGATTGGAGCTGGCGGCTGCCGATGGCGGGCCGCCGCCGCTGGCAGTGCTCCGCGTGGAGCAGCTCTCCTACGCGAGTAGGCGTCGCTGCTCCCATGACTCATGCATGACTCATCGCACACCTTCATGTTGCGATGCAGCCACGAAGCATCGCACGCGTCCTTTGGATGACTCATGCATGCCTCATCGCACACCTTCAATTTTCGACGCAGCCACGAAGCATCGCATGCGTCCTTTTCATGAGTCATCCATGACTCATCGCACACCTCGCTCTCACGACTCAGCCATGGAGGATCGCATCCATATCTTGCATGGCTCATCCATGACTCATCACGCCACCACCTGATTCCGCAATTCATCCCACCCATACTGCTGCCGCATGATTTGCCTCCTAGCTAGGGGTCCTAGGGCAGACCCCGGTGCAGCCTTGCTGCGCCAGCAGGGACGGCTTTTCCTGTTCGATTTCAATTAACTGCAGTTTTCGAATCAATTCCCGGAATCAAAGCCCACTTACTCGCCCTGCAGAGTGGTTTTCTCTCAGTAGGCGGCACTGCAACAGCCTGCACCCGCCGTTCCGCCATGCACCATTTTCGTTCAATAAATTAAATAATTAATTGTGAAAACTCTCGAAAATGGAGTCCGGCCGGTGGCTGGGCGCTGAGGCCTGCCTGCCGCACCTGCACCCGCCATGAAACTCCAAAACCCTGCCGTTTACCACCATTACCTTTTTTGAAAACCGTCCAAAAATGACAAACTTGAAAGTAGAGGCCGGCCGGTGGCTGTTAGCCGGCATGCAGCCCTCCCCAGACCCTATGAAACCCTGCACGGTGGCAGCTTTCAGAGGATAGCCTGCAGCCGCCTCAAACCCTCCAGAAACCCTCCGGAAACCCTGCCTGCAGGCGAGGGTTTGGAGCAGCCTGCCGGCCCCAGCTGTCAGCTGCGAAAGGCTGTCAGCTTCACCGGCCTGACTCTCGAGCTGAGGGAGGCGGGGGATGAGTCATCGGCGGCCGGCGATGAGTCATCGGCCGAGGCTGACCTGCCGATCGAGCCCGTCAGGTGCGGGGGGCATAATCCCTACAAACCCTGAACCCTGAACCCTAAACCCTAAACCTTAAAAGGGGGCTCGGCCGGGAATTGCCAGGCTGGCTGCTCAGGGGGCTGCAATTCTTGCGCACTTGGGCAGGAACCCTAAACCCTGCAATAAGAATCTAGGGTTTTAACAGCAATTGAGATCAGTGGCTGCTGTGTGACAGAGGCCAGCGGTCAGCATTTTTGGGATATCAGCTTAGGGTTTAGGGCGTGGGATGCGACAGGGCAGCACCAGCGCGCTGCATGGAATGCATTCCAAAACGGAAAAAACGAATTCCTCTCAGAGAGACCTTTGCAGAAAGAGAGAGCCGATGTGTGTTCTTTTGCGCCGAGCAAAACAGCGGAGGGTTTTGCCAAAGCAGCGCAGAGTTTCGCCAGTTCTGCCGCAGGCTGGCGGCGGGAGACGGCAGCGCTGCAGGCAGCGACAGCTTCGCCAGCGTGCCCTCCCAGGTGAGGCAGCCCCAAATCCTAAATTGTATAGTATCCGAAATACAGAATTTTCTTATCTGATTGATTTTTATTCAATCAGATAATACATTCAAACAAACAACCAAGTGATTTTTACTTCAAATGATTTGGCAAATGAGTTCCAGCAGAATTCAGGCGAATGATTCTGAAATCGAGTTTCATCAGAATTCAGGCAAACGATTTTGAAACGAATTCCAGCGGAATTCAGGCAAATAATTTTGCAATCGAGTTCCAGCGGAATTCAGGCAAAATGGCTGCATATGTGGCCACGGATGGGGCAGCTACCATAACCCTAAACCCTAAGCGCCACATGTATCTCGAGATGCACGGCGCTGCTGCTGCCGCTGCCAACGCTGCGGCGGCAGCGCCTTCGACCCTGGAATGGCAGCAGCAATAGTGACGGTGGCAGGGACCAATTCTTGCAATTTTGGTTTGAATTGCGGCCGCGAAGCACTCAAGTAACGAACCTACGTGTTCCGTTACGTTAGTTTACGGACTTCATTGCAGCAGGAATGAACGGCACCTATGCTAGTCCGTGTGCTGGGAATGCGCTGCATTTCGCTTAGCTTAGATTATGGTAATTCTGCCTCGCTGCCTGCAGGGGCAGCAGGAGCCAGCCAGCCCCTCTTGGAGCGGCGGCAGCAGCAGCGGCAGCGACAGCTGGCAGCTCGGCGGCAACGAATCTCAGCAGCTAGGGTTTAGGGTCAACGCCTGCCCAGAGGATTGCCGGCGCGACCCCTCCCCTCTGCCGCGCCCCTTCCCTGTGCGTTAGGTTGTCTTAGGTTTAGGGTTCGGAACCCTACAGCTCAAGAAGCTGCATGCCTGCCAGCCTGCGAGCCGTGACAGGCTGTCACTGGCCCCCCGCCGCCGCTGCTGCTAGCAGGTGTTTGCCTCGCCCTGTCAGTTTTGCCGGCCAGTTTTGCCGACCAGTTTTGCCAGCCAGTTTTGCCGACCCTCACCCTTTCTTGACAGCCCTCGCCGCCCGCCTCCGAGAGGGCGTTCCGAACCGCAAACTCGAATCTCCTCCTGATTCTTGGGCCGCCCGCGTAAAACCAAACGGCCTCAGACCCTAAGCAATAAGTAAACCCTAAATTTGAATCGAATCGGCATGTTTGCAGGCACCTGCTGCTGTGCGGGGGCGGCGGCGGCGGCGGATGCAGCNNGGGGGGCAGCCGCAGCCGCGGATGGCCGCCGAGCTGTCGCTGCAACCGCTGCAGGCGAGCAGCTGCCCTTCTTTATGGTCTAGAGTCTAGGGAACCACAAACCCTAAGCCTGGTGGTATTTGGGGTTTAGGGTCGGCAGACGGGAGTTACAACAGGTTCGCAGTCTTCGAGCTGGGGGGGGGGGGGGGGGGGGGGGCCTTCATTCGGAGCGGCCTGCTGTGCGGACGTCATGCACTAGCGGTCAAAACAACGCCCCGTTTTTCCCCTGTTATTCATTCTTGTTGGCCCTTACAGTTCAGCTCCATATCTCCTTATCAATGCGACGCAGCCTGTGCATAGCAGTACTTCGCCAAGAACGCAAGCTGCGGTTTGTCGTTAGTAAGCCGAACAATCTGAATGGCGGCATGCAAGCAAGTTATGCCAAGCATCACTATCAAGCGATTAAATTTTTTCGATCTTGCATTCGGCAGCCCCGCTGCCGAGCCCTAGAAATGATGTGCCACTGGAATTTCGACCCTCGACTCTATTGAGCTCATGCTCTGCTGACAGCCTGGATTTCGCCACAATTGTACTCTTAACCCATTTCGAATCCGCAGGTCCAGCTGCAGCCGCACCACCTGCCTCTGCTGGCGCGGGCGGCCGCCAGCCTCGCCTCGTCGGGTGCGCACGCCCTAAACGCTCTTGTCTAGGGTTTGATTGCTCAGGGCTCAAGTCAGGGTTTCTGCCTGCATCTCGTCTTTCCCGGCTCCAGCTCCCGCTTGGCTGCCAGCGCTGGGCTGTCCCCAGTCCTGAATTTCCCAGGTGATGGATTTAGGGTTTATGAGGCCATCTACAGGCCCTATCGGGGGTTTTGGGATTCTAGCTGCCGGTCGCCGCTGCCGGCCTTTGGTCGGCCCCTGCTCAAGCGCCAAGAAGTGAGGAGATTTTTCAGACCCTAACAAGGTTTTAATTCATGGAAAAAGTAATCGCTGTCATCTTGCACAAGAATCCCCCCCCCCCCCCCCTCGCCCTCGCCAGCCTCGCAGGCATGCGTGTCCCTAAGACCTAGAGACACACCCCTAAACGACCGAGTCCCAATCTGCCGGACTCTGAAAACCCTACACCCTCCGCCCGCAGGGTCTGTGGCGCCAGAGCAGCAGCAGCCTGCTGCGGGAACGCGGTCCATTCTGGCGGATCTGCTGCTGCCTGATGCCACCCCGCTGGCGCAGGCACGTCTTTGAACCCTAACCTGAACCCTGACCGGAACCCTAACTCACGCCACCAGGGAGTGCTGTGTCAGGCACTGATCGCGACCCCGCCGCCTCGCTTCGGTCCTTGTAGTTCCCATGTTGGTGCCCTGATCCAGATCCCAAGCCTCCACCGCTCATTTTGGGATGTCAAATTAAAAAATAAATTAAATTGATGTAAATGAAATTCAATTTAAAAACTTAAACAAAAGTTTTAAACACATTTTTGAGTTTTTGAACATAACCCTCACAGTCCCGGGACTGGCACCGCTCGCAAGAACACTCAATGGGACTGAGATTCTGTCAGCGCCAGTGCCGAAGCTTTAGGGCTATCTAGGGCATGTGCCTGGTCGCCTTTCGCGTGCAGCCCAGCTGTGAGCTGCCACTGCTGACGGAAAGCCCAGATAGGGTCGACAAACCCTCAATAGGGTTCGCCAAAGCAGGCATGCGTTCGAAACACAGCCCGGCCCGGGCCAGCCCTGGCGTCGCCTGGACCTCCGATTTCTGCCGTTGAACCTAGCTCCGACCCTAACTCCCGCACCCTAACTCCCGCACCGCAGGACTTCCTGGTGCAGTCTTGGGCGGCGGACGCCGCAGACCCTAACACAGAATCGGAGTTTTACGATGCTGAGTCATTCTTCGGCTCCATGCCCGGCCGCGGCTCGGCCGCCTCTGCCGCAGCCAGCTTCTTCTCGGCTGCCTCGGGTGCGGCAAACCCTGCCTAGGGCCCTACCAGGGTCTGGAAGACAGTCTGGGAGGCCAGATTCGACGGCGACTGCTCCTCCGGAGCTTCTGATCAGTTTTTTTGTCGGATTGTTTTGTTTCGAATTAGGTTTTCAGGAAACGCCCCGAGAGGCACAATGCCCCTTTTTTGATCTGCCTTCAAAAGCACGATCCGAAATTACTGCTGCGCAATGAGCCTTGGGTCACTGCCCTTTAGGGTTTAGGTGCCTTTCGCCTGCAGCCATAGCCGAGCCCGCCTGGTTGCTTGCCTCCGCAGAGCTTTCGCCTGCCTAACTTTAGGGCTAAAACCCTAAAACCTTACCAGAGCTCAGCAGGGAAAAAGGCCAGGCTCGGAAGAGCCAGGCTGTCCCGCCTTTGCTGCCACCGAGCCCTTGCCTTGCGAGGGGGCACTCTGCCGGCCGGCCGATGACAACGAAGGCAAAACCGGGAAATGTAGAAGTGTCAATATAAAATGGGGGAAAGGCGTGGGAAAAGCCCTAAACCTGGAGCCGTTGCCACTGGCGCCCCACTGGCTGGCAGTCAGTGCTGACGGCAGCAAGAGGAGAATACAAGTAAGGGGAAAAATGAAAATCAGAAGGAAAAGAATAAAATAAAATAAATTAAATCAAATTAAAGATGGAAAAAATGAAGAACGAGAGGGCGAAAAGGGGAAAAGCGGGGCTGCTGCCACCGGCTGCAGGTGCCTGGGATGGAAGGACCTCGGCTGCCTCGCTCCGACCGGGAAGAAAATAGATAAATGAAGGAAATAATCAAAGAAAATTTTAACAAAAAATGAAAATGGGAGGGCGAAAAGGGGAAAAGCAGGACTGCTGCCACCGGCTGCAGGTGCCTGGGACGGAAGGGCCTCGGCTGCCTCCCTGCGACCGCAGCAGCCGCAGCCGCAGCCCGAAGGCATGCGGCTGCAACTCGCCACCCACAGCCTGGGCCTGCTGCTGCTGTACCCTAATTCGGCCGGCAGCCCTCAGGCGCGCCTCCTTTCGAAGCTTTCCAAGCAAATGCATTCCGACACGTATTGAAAATTGATTGAAAGTCCATCTCACAAACACACGTTGAAAGTTCTTTTCACAACACACCAGCCGCGTTGAGAAGCGCTTAAGATTAGAATTGCTTTAAATGCGCGGGCAAAGCAAAAAACATCCGCACGAGACGCTGTTCCGCCTTTTTGCATGTCTCAGTGCCGTCCGCGTGAATTAACCCTAAACCCTACGCAGGGTCAGCCCGCCAGGCTGGCGCTGGAGGTCGGAGACCTGACCCTGACTGCAGAGGCTGGCAACAGCCTGTCGATTTCGCTGCACGGGTTGGAGGCGCGCGAGCTGCTGCCTCTGGCACGCACTGCTGCAGGTCGCAGCCGGGACGCCGCCTCGCTGGCACAGGTGGGGTTTTGCCTTTTGTTCTTGTTATTTAACTGGAAAATCGAACAAAAAACGAGTTTTCTCATTCGTGGCTGTTCGATTCGGTTGGGGGGCGCGGAGGGGCCTGCGACCGCCGAGATGCATTTAGGGTTCAGAGGTTTCAGGTCGAAGGCCGGAATGCGGCTGCGGGCGGCTCTGTGTTCTTGTCGCCGATTCTGTTTCGGTCTGATTTTTGTTGTCGTTTCTGATTTTGGCTGTTGAGTTGGGGGCTGTGGAGGGGCCTGCGCCCGGTGAGCTGCATTTTAGGGCTTGTAGCTTTTTATGTTTCAGGTCTTTAAATCGGAAACCCTATAGGTTAAAGGTGGAATGCGGCTGCAGGCGGCGGCCGTGCCTGAAGCCCTCCCCCCAGCCGCCGCCCCGCGGCCGGTGCCGGCCCAACTGGGAGCTGCCGGAGGCATCCAGGTGAAGTTTCTCCAACCCTAGAACCCCTCCCCTTTCCAAAACCCTACAGCCCCCCCTTCTCCTCCCATCATCTCCGTTTGCCAGGCTGTCAGGCCTTATTAGCATTACATTATTAGCAGTACAGTATACTACAGATTAGTATGCCTAACATTACCATAGTATTAGTAATCTTAGTAATGTAGTATTAGTATGCCAGGCTGGGCCGTGCCCAGTCGAGTTGTTCCAGGGCATGAGGCGTCAGTACCAGATAGGCTCTCGAAGAGACCTGCTGATAGCAGCGCGGCTTTAGGGTCTTGGGCTCCAGGGCGACAGCTGCCAGCCTGGCTGTTGCCATCTTCAGCCCCTCCACGCGCGTGTCAGCGCTTGCAGGGAAACAGTTGTCAAAATTCTAACCCTAAACCCTAAAACCATAACCCTAAACAGTTGTCAAAATTACTCGCCGCCGCCAGGTTCGGTAATTCACGCATCGAAATCCTAACCGCAGAAACTTTAGAAATATGCACCCTCCCCACGAACGAGGTTTTCAGCTTAAACCCTAAAACCCTGTCTGCGTGCAGGCCTGGCCGGTGCTGTGCCTGGCAGGCGGCAGGCTGTCGGCCGGCAGCAGCCCCAGCTGCCAGGTTTCTGTCCGGCAGGAAACCCTAAACGGGGGCCCTACCTTGGACATGCGGCTGAGGCCGGTCAGCCTGTGGCTGGGGCTGCCGCTGCTGAGGAGGCTGCACTCCTTCCTGGAGCCTCTCATTCTGCAGCTGGCCGCCGAGCCCGCCGCGCCGCAGCAGCAGCAGCAGCAGCAGCGGCGGTGCGTCCTAGCCATACCCTACATACCCTATTTCAAACCATAAATCCAAAACAGCTGCGGCAGCAGCAGCAGCAGTGCATTCTGGCCATACCCTACACACCCTATTTCAACCCTACATTCAAAACAGCTGCGGCCGCAGTGCCCGCCGAGCCGCAGCAGCAGCAGCAGCAGGAGCGGTACAACACCGAACCCTACTTACTTTCAACCCTAAACGCGAGCTCTGAACCCTAATCCGGCCGCCGCTGCGTCCCGGCATGCATGCATCCGGCGGGGTTCGAAACGCGTCCGATCCTGTCGTGCTGAACCCTACATTCGACCCTAAAGCGAGCCTGCACCTGCAGCAGCGAGGCTGCTTCCGGCGGCAGAGGCGTCACCCGCATGCTGCAGTCCCTGATGGCGGATTTGGACGCCCTGGAGCCGGCACAGAACCCTAAATCCGGAGTAGGGTCCGGCGCCCGGCTGAGCCTCACGCTGCCGCAGGCCTCTTTGATTCTGCTGCCCGCCGCCGAGCAATGGTGGGGCCCTCTGCCCTCTTCCAGAAACCCTAATCACGGTGCTGAATTTGAATTCTCGCGCAAGGGGGGCGCCGTGACTCTGCACGGCGTGGTCTGTGCATCTCCTTTCTCGAGTGGAACCCTAATTTGTACCCTAATATTTACCCTAATTTGAAACCTACTTTCCGCTCCCTGCATTTCGGTGGCGCCGCCGAGGGCCCGCCCGCACCGGTGGCGTCACGCCAGCCTGTCATTCAGGGCTTTCTAGGGTATCCAGCCCGTTTACATAACCGTCCGATGCTAACCGGCGCCGTAACTGCCGCAGGCCGTCCAAAGACGCTCCGGCGGCCCTGGCACTGGATCTCGCCAGCCTGGCGACGCCCGAACCGACCCTGACAGCCTGGCAGACCAGCGGCGGCGGCTGGGATGCTGCCGCGGCCTTTTCCAGGTTGAAGGGCTTTCTGGTGCGCGCGCCGGCGCTGCCCGGGCTTTCCAGGCTGGCAGCCACGGCGCTGCTGGAAGCTGCGCAGCAGCCGCAGCGGCAGCAGCCAGGCACCCTTCCCCTGCACCTTAAAACCCTACAAAATGCCCCTGCCAAACTCCTGAAAGCCTGACAGCAGTTTGACATCAAAAGGTCGCACTTGATTTCATTCTTTTTTTTTATTAAGTAATTTCTTAATTTCTTTCTTTTTTCTCGATGTCGTCGAGTATTTCTGGTTTCAAAGGGTGCTTGTGGGACCGGAACTGCTGCTGCTGCCGCTGATTGAAGTCTTATGTCAATGTTGACAATAAACTGAGTATACTGACAGTCGCAGTCAATACCTGCCCATTATGAAGTCAATGCTTGCCCTCCAGAATCCAAAACTTATCATCAAGACCAGATTCGGATTTCGAAGTCGTTCTGATATGTGATGTTGTCGGCACTGCACTCGGGCAGGTCATGAAGCACACCTGGCCGCGGCCGAGGGTGCCTTGAACCCTAAACACTAAACCCTAAGCTTTTTAACGGTATGCAGGAGGGGCCTCCAGCCTCGGCGGCGGCGCCGCGGCACTCTCTCTGGAAGTACGGTGGCAGCCGCAGCCGGGCAGCGGCGCAGGGCTCGCCAGCCTGGCATGGGCGGCCCTGGAGCAGCGGGCGCAGGCCGCCGCCGGAGGTGCGCCCTATCAGGGTTTTTGGCCCGTTTTCTTCAGGGTTTAGCCTTTTAGACCCCCTGGGGCTGGAGTGGGTGGCCCTGGGGCAGCGGGCGCAGGCCGCCGCCGGAGGTGCGCCCTATTAGGGTTTCGACCTGGCACCTATCGGGTTTAGGCTTTCCGAAACCCCCCCTCCTCGCTGGCATGGGTGGCCCTGGAGCAGCGGGCTGCCGGAGGTGCGCCCTATTAGGGTTTCGGCCCGGAACCTATAGGGTTTAGCCTTTTAGACCCCCCGGGGCTGGAATGGGTGGCGCTGGAGCACGGGCGCAGGCCGCTGCCGGAGGTGTGTGCGAACCCTTTTAGGTTTTGGCCCTTTTCTATAGGATTTCGCCTTTCAGAAGGCCTCCCTTCCCCGCGACTTGCACGCTAGAAAGTGATTTTGACTTTTTTCCACGCTTTTCCGACGTTTCTTCAGGGAAATTCGGGCGGACAACAAAGAGGTGCAAGAAGGTTTAGGGTTTAGGGCGACCCAGAATGCCGGATCGCAGGGGCTGTGGGGAAATCCTAAACCCTTAATTGCACCACGTGGCTGAGTCGAAACCACTCGTTCCTATCCGCAGGCAAACCGGGCCGCGGCAGCAGCAGCAGCGGTGCAGTGGAGCTTGCAGAGCTGAAAGCGGCGGCGGTGGCAGCAGCGCCGCTTGCCCTCAGCATCAGGGCGCCTGCACTGGCGGCTGCAGTCTCCCAGGCAAAACCCTTTTCCCCGGGTGCCTGATCAATTACCGGCCTCTCCTAGCTATTCTCTACCATTTCCCTGGAAAGTCTCTGGGTTTTCCTCCGGTGAAAGTAAATTGGTTTTCGATATGTCCCGCAAGTCCAGCCGCGCCGCTTGCCCTCAGCATCAGGGCGCCCGCACTGGTGGCTGCAGTCTCCCAGGCAAAACCCTTTTTCCCCGCGTGCCTAGTCAGAGAAAACAAGGAATCGACTTTCCCATACTTTACGCAGATTCCTGCCGAGTCTTCCGCTTCAAATCAACCTTTTTAAAATATATATTAATAAATATAATATATATATATATTTCCGAAATCCAGCGTATAAATGGCCAGAGTCAGGGCGCCCGCGGCAGTCTCCCAGGCAGCATTCTATTTCCGGGGGCCCAGGCAGAGAATTGCTTTTTTCCCGCAGCGTTTTCCCGCTTTTCCCGTCAGGGGATTCCGAGTCTTTCCGCCGACAAGCAAAGAGGCATCTGGGCCCTCCCACAGGCAACCCATTTCGATACAAATTTTGCGATTCCTGGCTTCTGAGGCAGAGAATGAGAAACAGAAAATTCGCAGGGCTTCTGAGAAAGAGAGTGCAAGACAAAACTTTCACGCAACAGTGCCCCCCCCCCCCCCCTTCTTCCTCAGGCTGGCAATGGCTGCGATGGCCGAGATGGCTGAATCCGATCCTAACCATAAACCCAATACCCCAAATTCAAAACCCATGATCCATTCCGACCGGCCGCAGGAAGACATCCGGCTGAATGATGCAAACTATAAACCTGAGACCCTAATCTGACACCTAAAACCCTAAAATCCCGAAACCCATGATCCATTCGGACCGTCTGCAGGAAGACATCCGGGCGCTGGCCGGTTTTGCCGCACCGCTGCTCGATTGGCAGGCCGAGACCGCGGCGGCCACCGCGGCTGCGCTGGGCTGGCGGCTGCCGCTGACATCGGCATCGCCCGCCGTTTTGGAGCTCGAGTGCGGACTGAGCTGCGAGCTAGCGAGCTTCACGCAGGCTAGCCCCCCTTTTCAGTATCTTTCCGGTATCTGTATGGCTTACTTTGCATTCGGAAAGCCAGATGGCGAAGCTAGCAGAGTCTCCAGACCTAAAGGTCAGTATCTCATCTGAGTCTTGGATTTGCCAACTCCCCTTTCTTCTTTGGAGCTTCGCTCCACAGACCCCGGCACATTTTCCGACCGCCTGAATCGCATTTTTCTTGGAGATTTTGACGTGCAATTTCTGGGAGGCGGTCTTGGCGCGGGGTCTATCTGCTTCGCGAGCTCTTTGCTGCCTGAGAAGCGGTATTTTTTTCGTGGGTTTCTGGTGAGCTGTCGAGCTGCGAGCTGGCGAGTTTCCTCACCCTAACGCTTGATCCTGCGGATGTATATGTTATCTTTTGATGTGATGTATATTTTATCTTTTGATTTTGCGGGATTAAGGTATGGGGAGACCTCATCGGACAAGAGGGGTGTCGTCGGTCTAGTGCAGTGTTTCTGCAAAATTAAACATTATACACAAAAGTATTGCCGGCTTTTTGCCGACTTGATTGCCACGCTGCAAAGCACCGCAAACCGCCTAGCAACCAGTATGATACCTGAAGAGTTCTCGAACTCTGGATAGGAAACCACGATTGCTTTAGCAGCGGATTATGCAGCTCCTATGCAAACCCTCACAGCCGGCCTCGGCTCGGGTGGTGGTCTAGGGTTAGGATTTACGGTTCTCTCTCCCTAAACCCTAACCCTAAACCCTAAACCCTAAATCCATAAGAAGCGAGGAAAGGACCAACAACAAACACACGGGCAAAATCGTCCCCTCTCATTTCTCATTGAATCAAAGCCAGGAGCGGCTGCGCCTGCAGGGCTGGCAGCCCCTTCTTTATTTCAAAGGGGAAAAACCAAATAAATCGAAATCAGAAAACGAATCGAACGAAACCCCAAAGAGTGAAAAATGAAGTCCAAGTGGAAAAAGATCGAAACAAATCAACGCTCGGTCCGCGTGTCTGGAACGTCGGCGGCCCCTTCCGTGATACAAAACCCCCTTCTTAACTTTGAAAATCGGCGCCAAAAATCGATAAATAATAAGAAGCCAAGAATATTATAATTCGATTGAAGCTGGGCCCGCCTGTGCCTGCAGGGCTGGCAGGTCGGCGGCGGC